>CM034362.1:94088469-94113830 GCA_019925275.1 Mytilus edulis
ACTATCCTACTACGTCCGGTCTGTGCTGCTGGTTTTTTTTGTATTTTCTGCATTGTATCGATCTGATGAGTTAAACCCTTTTCAACTGATTGATAAAGTTTGTTCTCATATTTTAACACGACTGTCCAAGGCTAAAGGAGTGTTTGTGACATCAAATATATTTAACCCCGCTACAGTCTATATGTGCCTGTCAAATGTCAAGAACTTGGTATATTGTATTGAGTGGTTGTTGTTTATTACTGTTTCGAATTGTTGTTTCGTTTAATTTTTATTGTTTGTCCTTGTGATTTGCCGTTACACCACTGTCTAAGGTTAAGAGGGTGTGTTGGATGGTGTTTAACCCCGCCATATTCTTTATGTGTCTGCCACAAGTTAGGAGCTTGTAGTTTTAGATTTTGTGAATAGTTTTTAGGAATTAGGCTGTAAGTTTTCTCAGTTGAAAAGTTTCAAATTTGCATGTCGAGGCCTTTATAGAAGTCTATTAAAAGGACCAACCAGGAAATCTTATTTACACCGGAGTGACGATACTGAGCAGATAAAGGAGACAAATTATATAAGTCTAAAAACTTACATAACGGTACTAATATAAGATGGTATTATACGAAGATGTAGCCAGTCAAGGTCGATAAAAACTTCCATTTGTTGATGTTGATATTAAATCATTTCGTGACAAACATTTCGGCGTAACAAATAGCATTCGTCACTGTCAATAATTTTAACAATACTGTGTCTATGTGTAAAATAGGTCAATAATAAAGGTAAGGTTTGGTCTGTTGATTAAATCCAAAATCTTGAACATCATAATATAAACAAAACTCGCAACTCAAATATATGTCACTGTGAATATTTACATCCATATATTAGTGAAGAAATAAAATTGTTAGTATTTCTTATTGATGATGTTTGGATGACGTACATTTAGTTCCTTTATCCAAAAGCTTTCCCGAATCTGTCGTTTGGCAGCAACCCAGTGAATGTTCTGTTCAATCACATGTATTTTAATGCGGTTATCGAGTAAGTGACCCCACTTTCTGAAATGCTGGAGAAATTGGAGAATTGGCTTCTTAGATATATCACTTCTTTGCAATTGGCCATTGAGGCGTTTATGAAAAGACTGCTTTGACTGACCAACTTATTGGAGGTCAGAAACCGAACATTCTAGTATTTAAATAGCATTCATACTTTTGCAGGTAACATTGCAAAATATTTTGTAGTTATTTTCGGTTGCCTTACTGTGAATATTTTATGAATGATGCATCTGTAGGCAGCATTTGCAGCGTTTTTTATCACACAAACGATATTCTCTAGCAGTTCTTCTATTATAAGACCCTTCAGCCCGCACCAGCATTTTTTTTATTCTTGTTAAAATACTTATAATGAAAATACCAAGAATCAATTAATGAATGGCTATTACTTATTTTGAATTTATTGACCCATAAAATTAATTTTTGACTCTTCACATTGAATAATCCGCGAAGCGGATTATGTAAAATGTGAAGAGTCAAAAATTAATTTTATGGGTCAATAAATTCAAAATAAATTATTGCCATTCATTATAAATAAATTTCTATCAAAAATAAGGCTCAAAGAATTTTTTATATTATTTATATTAACAATAACAACGTACACCCATGTTGGCGTATGAATACACAACATCAGAGTGGGCGTGTCGCCATAAAAATTGACAACATTGAAAATAAAACTAATACTTTTAACCAATCAGAAGACAGTAAATACACCAAATTTATTTATTACAAAATACAAATATCAATAGCTGTATTGTTTTGTCCTTCACACGTTCCTATCGCCAGATAAAGATAGTTCAATACAAAGCACTGTTAAATATTATCATTGCAATATAAACCGATTCATTTATTGTGAAGATTAAGTACTGACTTTATCATATGTCATTCATTCGAAACGTCACAAGATATGGGTTCATACTTCCTGCAGATAACCTTTTTCCCCTTCGCGTGCTAGTTCTTCATATTTCTACGTCCAAAATTAATCTAACCAATTTCAAACACAAGCACTTTAGTAGCACTATTAAATGTCAGTAGAAATCTATTACTGTTTGACTGGAACCGTATTACCCATGGTGCAGCTGTGATGGTATTGTCTATATCTGATATGGGACTAATTCGTACGCGTTTTCCAGTAGAGGTCAACTGGTGTATGTTTCTAGACTGATGTCCGGCGATATAAATGTTCCCGTCGCTATCAACATCCTGATGATACGGGTGTTACAATAGACTATTGGTATACGTAAAGCCTTTGCCATCATTGCTGAATTTTTTAATAGAATGTCCGCTATTCCAGTAGATGTACTCATTTTTCTGGATACAATTAACATATCTTGTGTCTGTTGTTATTGTTTGACTTCTAACTACTGTACCATTTTCAGCATTCATCCAGGATATTTTTCTACTATGACCAGTACCAAATTCTTTTCACAAAACGATATTCCCCCACACAGGGTTGTTTATATTAAATGTCTTGGAGATAGTCAGCGGTTTAACGTAACGTAGCAAAATCTTCTGTGAATAAGTGACTGAATTGTAAAGAATAGAGAAAAAAATACTTAAAAATTAAAGAAGAGCCACCCATCCATACCCCCACATGTTGCCCTAACTATTAACATGTTTTCGTCCTGAACATGCATATATATAAAACCATAGCTACTGTAACTTAAAGTAACTTACAATTGTATTCTACAGAGCCCTTAAAACACTCGTTTATGGGTCCGCTGGTACCATTTTAATACTCTTACACCCATTGCCCTTTTTCTATTGACCATCCCGATCGACCTTCTGGATTAAGGGTCAGAGATTTACGGAATAGAAAATAATGAACAAAATACCTGTTTACAAAACTTTGAATTTTCGAAAAACTAAGGATTTTCTTATCCCAGGCATAGATTACCTTAGCCGTATTTGGCTCAACTTTTTGGAATTTTGATTCCTCAATGCTCTTCAGCTTTGTTCTTGTTTGGCTTTATAAATATTTTGATATGAGCGTCACTGATGAGTCTTATGTAGACGAAACGCGCGTCTGGCGTACTAAATTGTAATCCTGGTACCTTTGATAACTATTAGTACTGACGAAGTAGCAAATACCATTAAACAAAACAGTGATAGGATGAGAAGAGAATTTTGAGACAAATTAAAAAACAATGACGTGAACAAACCAGGTCTCAAAAGGAACTAATAACAAAAACCAATGGTGTCTTTGAAATATAAAACGAGTAACAGAGATCATCTCAGACAATTTGTCAGCTCAACTGTTTGGAACAAAAAATTAAAGCAATACAAATGCTTTGTTTGAAGTGTTTAACATAGTTTAAACATGTCTCGTTGAAAATATGTATGTATACTACTTTGTTTAAACATGTCTCTTTGAAAATATGTATGCATACTACTTTGTTTAAATAGTGCCCAAATAGCTTGAACTTGATTAAAAGGAAAGGGATTTGGAAGGAGCATAGGTTTGATAAAGCAAGGGGTGCACATGTATCCACTAAACCCCTCTCATTTGTACGTCAGCCTAAACCCTTTAAACAGGACTGTTAAATAACTTGTAAAGGTTGAATAATCTGAAGTACAACAGAAATGTCATGAAAACAAAGTAAACGGTTTTACCACTATTGATATTCATTATTACTTCCAGTTTTCAATTACTCTTACTTCAAAAATCATGTGATAGGGGAGAAGTAGCATAAACAAATTTTAATCGGTTTGACTTCATCGGAGATTAAACGCCGACCTGTCGCTTTTGAGGCGTCAATAGTAGTATCGACTATTAATACATTATCCACAGATATGTAGTAAAACATTACAAAATGATTTACTAATGTGGACAAATTCATTTAAGTACAATTTATTTTTTGATAATATTCCCAACTTTGTACTTCGTATATATTTTACTCTTATGTTATAATGATCTCACTATATTGAAATCATTTAGTATGGTATGGTTCAATGAATCCAAATAATAGATTTAGTGTTTTTTTTATATTTACTAAACACTGGCTATAGGACAACTACTTTTATAAATAGTTGTTTTATCTGCTTCTTGCTAGTTGGACAGTTCACTTTGACTAAATATACTGTAATTTTTATCTATATTGGTAATGCAGAATGGGTTACCTCAGAGGCAGCATTTTGAGACGTATCCAGCAGTATAATGTATTTATCATTTCAAGGTTTTTAGAATCAATCTATGGTTAAAAGTTAGATATATTATTTAGTTTCATTTACTTTGCTCATTGTATTTCAAACTTTATATTTTATCATTTTACCTGTAATTAACTTTGCAATATTATTTATTTGCAATTACATGAATTATGTAATTGAACATAATATAAATTATTTGAAATTATGTAATTAAACATCATATAAATTGTTTGCTACAAATTGATATATTCATATGCATTAATTTGTAAAGTTATATTTATTTGTCATTATCTTTATATTTCAGATCTTTGATTGCCTTCCTCATATTATATAATAATATATTTAAAAGTTCTGCATTCCATTCATCAATAGCCGTATTTCACCTGGTCACAGTAAAAGACTGCAAACAAATTCGTCGTGATTGATTCAATATGGTATTGTAGGATTTCGATAACAATAGTTATCAAAAGTACCAGGGTTATAATTTTATACGCCAGACGCGCGTTTCGTCTACATAAGACTCATCAGTGACGCTCAGATCGAAATAGTTAAAAAGCCAAACAAATACAAAGTTGAAGAGCATTGAGGACCCAAAATTCCAAAAAGTTGTGCCAAAAGTCACGTGAAAACAAGTCATAGTAAGCAGGCTATATATATATATCCGATCGATCTTTAGACAGGGAAGTTTAAATGATACTACAAAATGGCCATGTCGACAGGGATAAAAGGAGAAAAGGTGAAAGAAGATTTTGATGATCTTCTTATTTGTACAATATGTTTGGAGACCTTCAAAGAACCTAAGTATCTGCCGTGTCTGCATACGTTTTGTAAGTCGTGTATTACCACATATATTGTTTCAACCGTGAAAGAGAATAACCCAAGTGGATTTCAATGTCCCGTATGTCGTCGATCTGTGCCAATAGATGAAAATGATAAGAAGCCAGACATTTGGGCAAATAATTTACCTGGGAACCATTTGATTTCATCACTTATAGATAAAAAGGAATTACAGAAACCCGATAAGCTATGTGATACTTGTGAACAGGACAAACAAAAAGCTATTTCCTTCTGTACTGTTTGTGAGGAGGCATACTGTGACACGTGAAGAAAGGCCCACACAATTTACAAAATGTTGAAGAGTCATAAATTAGTACCCATTAAAGATATCAATGTAGACACTTCCATTTCCGGTCTATATGCGCATGTCACTTGTAAAGAACATCCCGACAAGACAATAGAAGTATACTGTCAGGATCATTCAAAACCTTGTTGTACAGTTTGCGCCACGGTCCATCACAGAAAATGTGAACAGGTTGTCACTATTGATAAATCGATGAAATATCTGTATCAATTTGCTAAGCTTTTGGAGTTTTCAATGATTACCAATAACACACACAGTATAATCTCTAGGTTACCTGTAAATATTTACAATGATCGATTGAGTTTATTTAAAAGTCATATCCTATTGAATTGAATATAAAAAGTTTGCTTGGATACAGTAAACATTTACTTAGTTTCAATGAACACTTACTTAGTTGCAGTAAACAACTCCTTAGATGCAGTAAACACTTACTTAACTAACTTCAAAATGGAATCTGAATTGAGAAGATGTTATTTAGTTAAAGTGTCGGATGAATTAGAAAAACTTGAAACATTATTAGTGAAACGTAATAATACGATAAATTTACAAGATATGGAGATGAACAGTTTAAAAATGGAAATTGAATTGTTAACCGAGAGAATAAATAAAGCTAAGGAAGATTTTGATGACAAAAACAAGAGACGGATTTGGCTACGATTAACAAGACAAAAAGTTAGTGCAAAGACTAAGCTAAAAAAAATTGATAACAAAAAGAACCTGTGAGAATGAAGAAAAGACTATATTGGAAATAAAGAGAAGTGAATTAATTTCTGAAAAGAATAGGATAACAGAACTTGTTCGTCAAGACAGTAATTCCTAGTAATTAACTTCTTTAAATCTTCCATCTTCAAAATTAATTTGTGCATCTTGTATAACAAACAGATAAACATTTATTAATTTATTTGCTCCTGCTGTTTTAGTTATTTGGATAGTAATACCTTCAGAAGCATTTTCAATTCTTCTACCTGAACCGTGTAACGAATTGTCATCTGTTGAACGTAAATCTAACCATAATGCATAATTAGTTGTAAGATATTTTTCTAATGTTGTATAGGATAAATTTAAATCTTTTAAAACTTCTTCTGTTGTTTTATTTCTTTTTGAATTTAAAGCAAAGAATTTATTTATTTCATCCCATTGTTGATATGCTTTCATTCCTTGACTGTATAGTTGATTTGGAACACCTACTATAGTCATTTCTACTTTTGTTATGTTAGGATTATAATAAGTTTCGGTACTTGTTCTTTCAGGATCTTCAAACAACATTAGAATTCCTTTCATACTTCTAGCTGGAACATTTAAATTTATATTCCACAATGTATCAGATTTGTTGTTGGTTATTTTTCTATGTCTTAATATTCTATCGTACAAAGTAACCATCTTACCATTAACTTGTTGTCTTATCTGTCTTGCTAATTCTGCATCAGTAACCATGTCAAATTCTAAACAAATGTTTTTGATTGTATAACTTGCAGATGTATCTGTTGATTTAATAACATTGCTATAATTATTAAATGTAAGTTCATATTCAAGTCTATCACCAAGACCTGCTTGATAAAAAGGCATATGAGTTTGTAATAGTTCAAAATCAAGTGGGATACAAAATCTTGCACCATATGCAGTTGCAATTGCTTCATAGCCTGTGTCTGATGCTTTATCATCCGCGCCAACTCTGTGTTTTAACATGTTTGTTTCACCAATACCTTGGTATGCCATATTTAAACGTTCAGATGTAGATTTCCATAAATCAACATAACAATGATAAATATCACTATCATCAATTGACATAATTTCATTTCCACTTATACGAATTGTTGTTTTTTTAACTATTGCTCATCCTGTGTTTTGATATATAGTTGCATTGTCGTCTGTAGATGTAAGTTCTTTTTCAAATGCCAATCTGGTTGTTCCAGGAACAATAACATCATTATTGCTTAGATTGGGGAATCTCACTAATAGCTGTTGATTTTGATCAATAGTTGAAGGATTATTTGTTATTGATACACTTTGACGAATACCTTTCACACCACGGGGTTCTCTTATTTTTCTGTAAGGATTTAATTTGTTTCCGTATGCCGACATTTTTAAGGATTAAATTTGTTATAAAAATAATTCAATTACCACTGATACTAGAGTATTGATACATGTAGAATTATCACTCTCACTAACAAAACCTATTAAATCTCCAGCCTTAACTTCAAAAGGTATATTAAAGTTATGATAACTGTGTGTGTCACCACTACTTAAAGTTATTCCGTAACTATATGTCTTATAATTATTAACAGTTATCATAACGTCTATATTATCTGTGTTTGTTCTTAAACTTACTAAACTAATACCCAATATTTGTCCTGGAAAGTTCATTACATAATAACCACCACCACCATCACCAAAATTAAACTTTTATTTGCATGTATTGGACCATCAATTCCAGCATTTATACTTATTATTTTTTTGTCTGGTTTATTTTCAATATTACTAACTATATTTTCAACATTTAAAACTCTGATGGTTAGGGCAGCGACACTCCGGTGTAAATTTCTATCCTTAGTATCCATTGTTTGAAGCTCACTCTTCATATTTAATATTTCTTTTTCTACGTTTTTTTTGACACCAAGTATGCTCATTTTATTAAATAAATTATATAACTTCTAAAACACAATTAATTGGTAAATGGTTAATTATCTTGTTATTATTTTCATCTCTTATTTCTAATTTCAATTCTGTTATAACATCATTTACTAAACACTTATATTCCGGATGCTCAAATCTCGCTGTTATAACTTCACCAAACTCTTTATTCTCGACTGGGATAACAGCCAATAATGTACTCGGCTTACCGTCAAGATAATTATGAGAAGTGCTAACTTGTTCCAAATGGATATATAATGATTTATTGATAGCAAAATCCACAAATTTGTTTCCATTATGTATTTCATTAGGTTCGAATTTACGTTTATTATTAAATCCTAACATATTTCCCAAATCCTTACTTATCCTTAACTCAGTAGTAGTGTTTAATGAAGCGATACCATTTGTTTCATTTACGGATAATACAATATTTTCTTTTTGAAATTCATCCACTATTTGTTGAAAACTATAATAGCCATTCATAATCCTTTGTTGTGTCTCTCCGGTTTTCTTTATAAACCCATGATAAACATTATACCAACCTATACTGTATCTTATAAATTTCAAACCAATACGTTTATTTCCATTTCTGTTATTTATGTATTGTTCTAAGTTTATTGTATTATCAATATTTGAAATAGTATGAAACATTTTTAATATAAAAAATTGAAAACAAAAGAATTTAAATATAATCTTTATGTTTCATATAATCCAGGTATTTAATATTCTGAAAAAGATCATCAATTAAAAACAAATCTTGTAAATCAAACAATATTTGTAAATCAAAAAGAGAACTTTAAAACAGCTTTTCCTGATTTATTTCAAAACTATCAAAACCCATCATTACACACCAACGAACCATGGAATACATGGAATCATTCTTCATTTGATTGGTGGCAATGTCAGTTAAACTTTGCAGTCTGGTGTGCAAGTACAGGATGTGGTGTTTCCTACAATGACCATAAACAAAACACCTCAAATCTTACCAAATCGGTTTATATGTTTCATTTATATAATTGTATTGCCAGAATTTTAAAAGAACTTAAATCACCTTTACCAACAGATACTTCTTTCTGTTATTACAAGAACCCATATGACAAAGCTGCATATCAAAAATTATGCGATGAATTTAATATTTCTCCAAATACAGATTGGAGACAAAAACTAGAATCATCATCTCAAGGATTAGGAAATTTTTCACAATATTATAAACCAAGTGGTGAATACAGATATCATCATTCAAGGGATGGTCCCTTCTTTAATATTCATGATACAATTTATCATACGAAAGATATAAGTATGGCTTGGACAACATTTATATTAGATAAATCAGAGGGTTTTACAAAAGCAGGTATTGAACGTTTTAATGAAAGTATTAAAATTTACGTATGGGCTTTGTTGGGTGCACAATCTCAAACAAAAACAGAAATTTTAAAAGTAGGAACAGGATTTGATGCACAAAAACAATTCTTAGCAGTACAAAATGTTATTAATAGTCCTATTGATTTACCCACTCAGATATCAAATTATCAAAATGTTTTAAAATACGCAAGAAGCAAAGTTGATTATGCTTATGGACTTGGTTTATATATGTCTCCCAGTGATATGGTATTACAAATTGGCACCATTGTTGGTTATAATAATAAAATTGTAATTGCAACAGAAAATCAAACACTCGGTTTAAATGATGATTTAAATAATAAAAATTTTGAATTTACAGGTCTTGATCCTGTTGATTTTAAACCAAAAAAATCAGAACCAAAAAAATCAGAACCAAAAAAATCAGAACCAATTCAAATAGAACCAATACAAAAAAATGAATATGACGAACACGAAGATAATAAAAAAGCAATAATATTTGGAAGTATTGTATTAGGTATTACAGCACTTATTATTTATAAAATTTATTAATTTATTTTTTTAAATATTCCCTAGCAGCAGCATACAATAAACCAACAACCAAAACAAGCAAAGCCCATAAGTTGTTTGCAAACCAATTTACTACGTCTTTTGTTGCAGACAATAACCAAGAAACAATAGAACCTATAATACCTGGTAATGCAGCTGGTAATTTTCCTGCAAGAAAAGATAATAGTTTTCCAAGATTTTTTAATTGTTTTTTTATCCAGTCTTGTACACCACCTTTTGATGGTGAAGGAGAAGGAGAAGGAGAAGTAGTTCCACCAGTAAATGCCTCAACAATAACACCAATAATCATTCCAAAAGCAGTTAAAACACTTACTATTGTTATTCCTTGTTCTCTGAATAATGTTCTTATTCTTTCACCTAATGTTTTGTTTTCGTTTAACACTTTATTTATTGTTTCTTTAATTCTGTTTACTTGACTACGTAGTCTTTCTGAGAGTAAGAAAATTTTGTTGTTTTTTGGGTGTTTTTTGCTTTTTTTATGAAAATTTAGAGCTTTTTTACTTGAAATGAGGGTATTTTTTTAGGGGTCAATTTTTTTTAGGAGGGTGCGCTGGACTCGTTCAAGTACTATACTACTTAAACCATTGCAAAATCATTTAGAAATATGGACAAGTTTGTTTATTTACAATTTATTTTTTTATATTCCCAACTTTGTACTTCGTATATATTTATTTTACCGTTATGTTATAATGATCTCACTATATTGAAATCATTTAGTATGATATGGTTCAATGAATCCAAAAAAATAGATTTAGGTTTTTTGATTTTTTCTAACCACTGGCTATAGGACAACTACTTTTAGGTAATAATTATACACCGAAGGAATGGTGTGTCTGGATAAGAAACCCCGTCGGCAGGAGGCCGGAGGGGTTTCTTATCCAGACACACCATATCCCGAGGTGTATAACTAACTAACAACACATCCTTAACTCTATATTGTTAATATTGATTATTAGATGAAAAACAAACCCGAAAGCATATATTTTATTGACAATATCGAACCATGATTTATAAGATTTGTTTTTATTACACGAAACCCCACTAGTAACCTTTTTTGTTTATCTTCGTTCAAACTTTGACAAGTGAGTATATTTTATCAATGTCAAGGTTGTTTTGCATATTCCAATTAAATCCATGGTTTAATATGGATTAGCAGGTTAGGGTTGACCGTAGCTTGTATTCCTATTACAAACAAAAAAAACGTCATGCTCATTGTATGCAGTTCAGTTGTCAATATGGAAGGGTATGAGACGCACGACATTTTTTGGCAAGCGTTGGTTTTGGTAGAAGAGACTAAAGATGAAGGCAATATTAAAACCCAAAGTACTTACATGTATCACTTTGATAAAGGTTATCATATCTATATGTTTTATCTTACGGTTTATAGAATAAAAGCCCTCCCCCTGTTCTCGAGAATAAATAATCATTCGAGCCTAAAAAAGGATAAGTGTGTCTGCAATAGAAACCCGATTACTAGAAACGCTCAGCATACACAGATAAAGATTTAATATTTCGTAACTCTCTATTTTTAGGGCAGGGGCTGATCAAGCTTGGGGTTCCCAACTCAACAGAATGGGGGTGGGGTTCCAATTATTTAAATACATTGATCTTTTAAATCGGGTCCCGCGTAACCCCTACCCTGGATGGGCCGCTGGATAACGAAAAGGGGGGAGTGTTCGAAAGTAAGAATCCCCTTTAAAAGAGATAAATGCTTAAGAATAGAGACATCTGCCTGGGTTAGAAAAAAGTATTACTTTCAGCAAAGGAGTAATTAAAGTATTATTTTTGTATTCAAAATAGATGCTTAATTTATTTTTGCTACTAAGTATTGGAAATTCCTAAAAAAAATAATTTAATACTAGTATCTTGAAACAATTTGCAGTGAACACTATTTGTAATGTTCATGCTATTTAAAGAACAATCAATTTCTATTGTTACGAATAAAAATGGACTATGTTTGCAGGATGTAGATAAAGGCAACAGTACCGCTGTTCAAAATTCATAGATCGATAGTGAAAAAAACAAATCCGGATTACAACCTAAAACTGAGGGAAACGTATCAAATATAAGAAAACTACGACACAACAGAGACACAACACCGAAACATAACACACAGAGAAACATATTCCTTTCTCAATTTTATAATGTAACAATGGCCATTTTCCTGACTTGGTAAAGGGGCATTTTATGAAAAAATGGTGGTTGAACCTGGTTTGTGGCATGCCAAACCTCCCGTTTTAATGGCAGTGTTAATAATGACATTAAAATTACAACATTACACGACAGGGTTACAATAAATAAATAGACAAGAGTACACACACTGAAATGTTTCGTCTTCTTTACATATCATTGATATTATGTTGATAGTCCTAAGTATAAAGCTTTATTAAAAACTGTAACCAAGATAACTAAACAAAGACCAATGAACCATGAAAATGAGGTCAAGGTCAAATGAACCATGCCAAGCAGACATGTACAGCTAACAATGCTTCCATACAACAAATATAGTTCACCTATTACTTATAGTTTAAGAAAAATAGACCAAAACACAAAAACTTAACACTGAGCAATGAACCGTCAAAATGAGGTCGAGGTCAAATAAAACCTGCGCGACTGACATATAGATCATAAAATATATCCATACACCAAATATAGTTGACCTATAGCATATAGTATTAGATAAAAAGACCAAAACTCAAAAACTTAACTTTGACCATTCAACCATGAAAATGAGGTCAAGGTCAGATGACATCTGCCCGCTAGACATGTACACCTTACAACCATTCCATACAACAAATATAGTTGATCTATTGCATAAAGTATGAGAAAAACAGACCAAAACACAAAAACTTAACTATAACCACTGAACCATGAAAATGAGGTCAAGGTCAGATAACATCTGCCAGTTGGACATGTACACCTTACAGTCCTTCCATACACTGAATATACTAGCCCTATTGCTTATAGTATCTGAGATATGGACTTGACCACCAAAACTTAACCTGGTTCACTGATCCATGAAATGAGGTCGAGGTCAAGTAAAAAAAAGGCATAAGGACCTTGCAAGGTACGCACATAATAAGAGAGAATTCAACATTACAAAAAATCTGAACTTTTTTTTCAAGTGGTCACTGAACCATGAAAATGAGGTCAAGGACATTTGACATGTGACTGACGGAAACTTCGTAACATGAGGCATCTATATACAAAGAATGAAGCATCCAGGTCTTCCACCTTCTAAAATATAAAGCTTTTAAAAAGTTAGCTAACACCGCCGCCGCCGGATCACTATCCCTATGTCGAGCTTTCTGCAACAAAAGTTGCAGGATCGACAATAAATGGGAGAAAATATAGGACGAAGAAACAAACAAATAGTAGCCATCCAAAGGTAACAGGTTAAAAAATATTATCATACACCAGACGCGCGCTACCTCCACACAAAACTGTGCTCGGATGTAAAACGTTTGAAAGCCATAACAACTAGCCAGCAGTATAATGTATCTATCATGTCAAGGTTTGTCAAATCAATCTATGGTTAAAAGTTTTTTGTCTTAAATATATTATTTAGTTTCATTTACTTTGCTCATTGCATTTCAAACTTTATATTTTATCATTTTACCTGTAAATAACATTGCAATATCATTTATTTGCAATTATGTAATTAAACATAATATAAATTTTTGCAATTATGTAATTAAACATATTATAAATTATTTGCTACAAATTGATATATTCATATGCATTTATTTGTAAAGTTATATTTATTTGTCATTATCTTTATATTTCAGATCTGTCATTGCCTTCTTTATATTATATAATAATGTATTTGAACGTTCTGCATTCCATTCATCTATAATAATAGCCGTATTTCACCTTGTCACAGTAAAACAAAAAAATGCGTCGTGATTTATTCAATATGGTATTGTTATATTGTAGGATTTAGATAACAAAAGTCACGTGAAAACAAGTCAAGGTAATCAGTTTATATATATATATCCGATCGATCTTTAGCCAGGGAAGTTTAAATGATACAACAAAATGGCGATGTCGGCAGGAATGAAAGGAGAAAAGGTGAAAGAAGATTTTGATGATCTTCTTATTTGTACAATATGTTTGGAGACCTTCAAAGAACCTAAGTATCTGCCGTGTCTGCATACGTTTTGTAAGTCGTGTATTAACACATATATTGTCTCAACCGTGAAAGAGAATAACCCAATGGGATTCAAATGTCCAGTATGTCGTCGATCTGTGCCAATTGATGAAAATGAGAAGCCAGACATTTGGGCACATAATTTACCCGGGAACCATTTTATTTTATCACTTATAGATAAAAGGGAATTGCAGAAACCCGATAAGCTATGTGATACTTGTGATCAGGACAAACAGAAAGCTATCTCCTTCTGTACTGTTTGTGAAGAAGCATACTGTGAAACGTGCAGAAAGGCCCACACAATTTTCAAAATGTCGAAGAGTCATAAGATAATACCAATCACCGATATCAACGCAGAAACATCAACTGCCAGTCTTCATGCGCATGTCACATGTAAAAAACATCCCGATAAGACGATAGAAGTATACTGTCAGGACCATTCAAAACCTTGTTGTACAGTTTGTGCCACTGTCCACCACAGAAAATGTGAACAAGTTTTGACTATTGATAAAGCGGTGATAGGGATAAAAACATCCGAAAAAGCAAGAAACCTGATAACGAAATTAACAGAAACGAGTAACACATTGGGTGAAGTTCTTCAGAACCGAAAGACTTATAAGGAAACCTTTAAAAAAGGCATAGAAACAGTTCTACAAGAAATCACACGTTTGAGAGAAAACGTTTGTAAACATTTAAATGAACTCGAGCAAAAACTTCAGGATGAGGCTAACAGTAGCAGGAAAGAAACATTAATTAAGCTTGATGACGAAACAACAGATTTGTCCAGCCTAAAGAATACAGTTGATAACTGGAAGAGTTTATTCGAAGCTTGTGTATCTCAAGGATCAGAAATACAATGTCTGGTCAAGATGGACGAGATTCTAAACAACCTTCCTCAAACTGAAAATGACATTTCTAAACAACTACGTGAAATCAGATCTATATCCGTAAAGTTTGAACACAAAGATATCATTTCAGAAATTAGTTCTCTCGGTAGTTTGATTTTTGATGAGCATCGGCCTTCTGCATGTTCTATTCCCGGAAAAAATATAGCAAATTTCAATACAGGGAAAATCAGAAAAGTGTTCACAATTGATTTGACTGTCAATGGTGTTAGTGGGATATTCTTTAATGATGATATTATTTTGACCCATTATATACAAAATAAGATCGTGTACTACGACAACAAAGGAAAACAACAAGAGCAGTTACGTATTCCTCATAATGTAACAGACATAGCTAAAGTGGATGATCAAACAGTCGCTGTATCGTCTAATGCAAAGAAGATTTTTGTTGTGAACGTTAAACCGCTGACTATCTCTAAGACATTAAATATAAACAATCCTGTGTGGGGTATTTCAATCTGTAAAAATGAATATATAACTGCTGATAGTAGTAAAATATCGTTTTTGAACGCTGACAATGGTACAGTAGTTGAAAGTCAACAAACAACAGCAGACACGAGATATGTTTATTGCTACAAGAAAAATGATTACATATATTGGGAAAGTGAACATTCTATAAAAAGAGATAGCAATGAAGGAAAAGGCTTTACGTACAATCATAGTCTGTTACAACGTCCTTATTTCCAGGACGTCGATAGCGACGGGAACATTTATACAACCGGACATGATTCCAGAAACATTCATCAGTTAACATCTACTGGAAAACTCGTACGAATCATTCCTATATCAGATATAGACAATACCATCACAGCTAAACCATGGGTAATGCGGTTCCAGCCAAACAGTAACAGATTTCTTCTGACATTTGATAGTGGTGCTACTAAAGTCCTTGTGTGTGAAATTGATTAGATTCATTTAGAAGTAGAATAATTAGAAGCGAAGGAAACAAAGATTTGCAGGGAGTCTGATCCCATATTTTGCAGATTTGTTGTTGTGGTTACAATCTTTGATATTGCGTTATGTTGAACATTCTATCATGTGAAGAAATAGTG
This sequence comes from Mytilus edulis, assembly GCA_019925275.1. Lineage (NCBI taxonomy): Eukaryota > Metazoa > Mollusca > Bivalvia > Mytilida > Mytilidae > Mytilus > Mytilus edulis. The sequence goes on from CM034362.1 coordinate 94,104,450, forward strand.
TCATGGATAAAACAATATAATAACTGATATATGTTTTATGTGCTGATTCTTAATATTTCTCTTATAAGTGTATATAAAATGTATTTAAACAAGAATAAAAAAAATTTATTGGATTGAAATTAGATTCAACTTTTATCTCTTTTGTTTTGTTTTCCCGATGGATATCCGAATTGTGCGTATTTAAAGTAACCATACTAGCAAAACATGTTCAATTCTAGATATGAATGGATTCAATAATTTATAATAAGATTCGCCATTCAATCAAATGATAAAACGCTTAAAACGAAACATTGTTTGAACCTATCTTAAGTCAGAAATCTGATGTTCAGTGGGTGTAGTTTGTTGATGTGTTTAATAATTTTGTGTGTATTTAAAATTTGAATTTTTCGAAAAACTAAGGATTTTCTTATCCCAGGCATAGATTACCTAGCTGTATTCGGCACAACTTTTTAGAATTTTGGATCCTCAATGCTCTTCAAAAGAGGGACGAAAGATACCAAAGGGACAGTCAAACTCATAAATCTAAAACAAACTGACAACGCCATGGCTAAAAATGAAAAAGACAAACAGAAAAACAATAGTACATATGACACAACATAGAAAACTAAAGAATAAACAACACGAACCCCACCAAAAACTAGGGGTGATCTCAGGTGCTCCGGAAGGGTAAGCAGATCCTGCTCCACATGTGGCACCCGTCGTGTTGCTTATGTGATTACAAATCCGGTAAATAGTCTAATTCGGTAGGTCACATTCATGAAAGGGAAGGGGATTGTAGTTACGACGTAAGGAACATATCCGATATCATTTGTGAAACGGTTATTCCATAACGGTCAACCAACTCGTGATGGCGTCCGTAAAATTTACGAAGGGATGATTTCAACTTCACCATTTGGAACTCTTGGTTTATTAGCTTCCTTGTGAGCAGTAACCCTCTATCAAGAAAATCATGGTAGGAAATGCAATCACGGGAATATCGTATCAATTGGGAGATATATACCCCGTATGCAGGTGCTGCTGGAATGTTGCTACTAAGAAATGGAAAGTTCACAATTGGAAAGCTGAAATCATCTCTTTTGTCATAAAGTTTTGTTTTCAACCGACCCTCAAGATATGAAGCCGACTTAACTGTATCTGTAGTATCCTTTATCTCCAATTCGATGGGATAGATGCGTTCCACATAGTCACCAAATTTTGAATTGTTTAGTGAAAGAACGTCATCTATATAGCAGAAAGTAGAGTTAAAGGATATTGCTAACTTCTTATCTTACTTCCTAAGAAGTTCCTGCATGAAGTCATCCTCATAATAATAAAGAAACAAGTCGGCAAGTAGAGGGGCACAGTTTGTTCCCATTGGGATGCCAACAGTCTGTTGAAAAACACGTCCTCCGAACGTTACAAATATGTTGTCAATCAAGAAATCAAGCATCTTGATAATATCGGTTTCAGAGAATTTTTTGTTTGAATCAGAGTGATTCTTTACAAAGTATGATTTATCCCTCCCTAAGACAAGATACTTGTATCTACGTTGGCCATTCTTTTTTATGAAGCAAAGTAATACCAACTCTTTCAATTTGTCTTTTAGTTTGGAATGTGGAATACTTGTGTAAAGAGTAGAAAAGTCAAATGTTTTAATACTGTTACAAGATGAAAGAGAGTTAGATTGTATGTACTCTAAAAGATCTTTGGAATTTTTAAGTATCCACATCTGATTCACGCCACCTCTAGAATAGGCAGTTTCACAATAACTTTGAAGCCCGTCTTTGATTGCTGATAAAATAGATGTTAATAATTTAGAAAGAGGTTTCGAACTTAGTACTTGTTTGGCTTTATAGATATTTTGATATGAGCGTCACTAATGAGTTTTATGTAGACGAAACGCGCTTCTGGCGTACAAAATTAAAATCCTGGTACCTTTGATAAATATTAATAAGTGTTTCTCTTTTTTTTTTATCTCACCTGGTCAAAAGGGCCAAGCGAGCTTTTCTCATCACTTGGCGTCCGTCGTCTGTCGTCGTTAACTTTTACAAAAATCTTGTACTTTGAAACTACTGGGCCAAATGTTAACAAACTTCAATGTCTCTCTTCTTTGACATAGTTATATTGTTTGTTGAAATTTTCGATTATAGAATTTGAAATAATTATGTATTTAGGAATATATCTCCCTCTCTCAAACCTCTGTTTATATACAACATAGTTAGTGATAGTTATATTTTGTGTTGATATCAAATGTATTTAAACAAGAATAAAAAAATATATTATGGTACAGAGACTAGATTTTTATTTCTATCAAAATTGATTATTTTCCCCATGGATATCCAGATCGTGTTTATTGTAGCTCCCAGAATAACAAAAGATGTTCCATTTATATAAATTTACTTTTTTGGTTATATGCACTTTTCAAATTTTGTATGGGTTTTTCCTTTTTTTTATTGGATTTTTTTTTATCAGGAGCAACACTGTTGCGAGATTGATTGTCTAAATGTGCATCTGGTGGAGAGAAATTGGTACAGTTGAGTTTACTGAATGTGAGACATGGATATGCTATCCTGGAGGTGGTGTCGGCGTTACCTGTTTATGACGTTTTATTTTACAGTTGGTAGAAGAGATAAACTATTAATATGTTGTATACAGTTGCCTTATAGACGACTTGTGATACCCTTTGTCCTTGTCCCAAATTTCATGAGTATGTGACTGCCAATAAAAAAGATATATAGTGTGTATTATGTGGAGCAGGATCTGCTAACCCTTCCGAGACGCATACAATCATGCCTGAGTTTTTTGCGAGCTTTGTGTTGCTCAGTCTTTAGATTTCCTTTCTGTATAGCATTAGGATATCCTGTGTCCTTGTCTTTGGTTTTATAGTTTAGAGACTGCCCATAAAAAACCCGTATAGGTTGTTATATACGAAGCAGAATTGGCCTATCCTTCAGAGGTACCTGACATCACGTTTTTGGCGAGATTCCAGTTGCTGATGCAGTCTTTAGTTTTCCATATTGTGTCGTGTGTGCTCTTGTTTGCATTTTCGTTGTTTTTCGTATTTTGTAATGCCATTGTCAGTTTTCTTTTAATGTCCTGTACCCAATTAGGACTGTGGCATTTGTTATCAAATAGTCCGTTTATATTTATGTTCGCTTTTGAAGTTGTTACATTTCAGTCATCAGAGTTTGTGTTGTTCCGTTGTTTTCCTCTTATGATTGATGTATTTCCCTCCGTTTTAGTTTGTAACCCGAATTTGTATTCTCTTAATCGAATTATGACTTTTGAACGGCTGTATACAACTGTTGTCTTTATTCATTCGACTGACGAGTTTCAATGTCCCTTTGATATTGTTAGCCTCTTTTGTTTTTATGTTTCAGTATGATACACAGGATCCTTCCAAGACATCTCTGTCAGACAGGGTTCCCCTGACTATGACATCATTTCTATACCAGATTCTCTATATTATTATGTTAACTAAATTTGGGTCATCGATAAATTATAAAGTGCACAAGTCTGTCGTGGTTAACATTCCCCTCGGATTATTGTTCAATATTTATTTTTGCCTATTTCTCAGATACTATAACTGTGTTCGTGTCTCTCAATCTTACGTTTTCTATATTGTTTGTTTCTTCTATTTTTTGTCTGTTGGTCTTTTTTTTTTTTTTTTAAGATATTTGTCAGTTTAATTTCGACTTATGAGTTTGAATGTCTCCCTGTTATTTTTCGCCTCTCTTTAACATGTTTAACAATTTTACTATGTTTGATGTACTTGTATGCAGCTATCGTAATATTTATATCGTAAGGTATAGCCAACTACGTACTGACACATTTCTAAAGTACCACTAAGCAAAACAGAGATAGAAAAAGAATGGAATCTTGAGACAAATTGAAAAAATGACGTGAACAAACCATGCATCAAAAAGTACTTACATGTATATTAAACAATGGTATTTTTGAAAAATCATACGAGTAACAAAGATCGTTTCAGATAATTCTTCCTAGACATCAAAAACACATCAGAGCAAGAGGAACAGGAGACAATTGATCTATAGTGTTCAAATATTGTCAGAACCACTTTTTTTATAATTCTTTATTTTGTATTTCTTCACCTCATACAATATTTAAATGCATTTTATCAAAGAAAAATACAAAACATGTTTATTCATTTTGACCTGTCAGTGTCAGTGCTTATATGAATATCCCCCTCCCCATACAAAAAAAAACAAAAAACAAAAAAAAAACAAAAACAAAAAAACAAAAAAACAAACAAACAAACAAACAAACAAACAAACAAACAAAAAATAAATAAAATAAATATAAAAAAAATCATTGACTTATATTCATATCCGATTAAATTGATATTAAACAATTATAATTATTATTAATGCAAACTAATTATTCTATTCATACATGTACTCAAAATTAAAAAAAATTAAAATAAAATATATATATATAGTGACATTCATTTATATTCTGTTGTTATTTTCTCTCCCAAAAATATCTGAATATCAGTATTTTAACTCCTATTATTATAACATAGTAACACATATTTAAATCCTCCATACATACATATATATAATATCTATAGGATGCACACTAACCACTGTCCAATTGTGATGTGCATCCAGTTGTGTTACACATTTATTTTCAGTCAAATATGACTTATCTTTCTTGTATCATAAAATTAGTTGTTGAAATGGTTCCCATTTTTTACTATTTTTTCACCTATTGCAGGAGAACTGTGAAAAGTGGAAGATAGTTTTTCAATAGTATAATAATTTTTAAATTTCCTTAGTGCAATCTTAACACAAGGTACCAGTGAGTTCAATCTACAAGAATAAATATAGTACTTCATGAGAACAGTGAAAAAATTTCCAGAGATATCTATAATATCTGATCCCAAGAGGATGTTTTGTTTGGATATCAGAAGCTCATAATTGCAATCTGAATGTAGTGTATCAACTAGTTGGAGTCAAAAGTTTTTGACAATGTTGCATTCCCAAAAAATATGTTCTATTGTCTCTTTTGTTTCATTGCAAAAACTGCATAGGTGTGTTTCTTTAAGTTTACACTTATATAGCAGATCATTTGTGCATAAAATTCTTTGAGGAATTTTGTATTGAAAAATGATCATTTTATTACACAAAGAACACTTGAAAGGATGCATATAGAAAAGATCCCAGTGAGCTATTTCCATTTGCAAAATTTCTTTCCATTTTTTTTTGTGATTTTATGGGGTTTTCATGATAAGTAGACAAAAATAATTTATAAAAATATGGGCATCATTTCTGATTTGTTTTCAAAAAGTCTAAATTATCACAAGTAATGTTGATTTTCTTTTCACAGTTTTTGATGTGGTCCTTCCAACTACTTGGGATCATATGATATATACCATAGAATTGAAGAAAATTTGTATCAATATCATATGTTTCTTTAAATTGATTAAAAGACAGAAATTCATTGTTCTCGTTCAGTAAATCATTGACAAAAAATATTCCTGCCTCACACCATTTTTCATAAAAAATAGTTTTATTATCAATTTTTAAAAGTGTATTAAACCAAATAGGTTGACCCATAAAATCATTATAGTCATGGGTAGCATTCCTCAGTTTAGCCCAATTTAGTAGGATGTCCTTCCAAAATCTGTTAAAATATATTGAAATTTGTTCAATACTATCCTTATTCATCATCCATATTTTATCTGCACCATATTTTCTATATTTATCATTAAAAAGAATTTTCCAAGGAGAAAGATTGAAAGGGTCTAATAATTTATAGATCCATGTCATTTTTAGTGAATAACAGAAGGATTCAATATGAGGCATCTTTAGTCCACCAGTATCATATGATCCAATTAGTACATTTCTTTTGATTTTATCTGGTTTGCCATTCCAAAGAAACTTAAAAAAAATATTTTCAATTTTCTTAAAATTTTCAAAAGAGGGATTTGGCAATATTGTTAATGACTGAATGAGAATTGGCAATGCTAAAGACTTTATGACTGTAATTTTTCCTAGGTATGTAAGATCTTGGTAAATCCAAGTATTTAATAATGCCTTTATCTTTTCAATTTTCTTTTCGAAATTATAGGCAGTCTTGTCGACAGCAAAAAGATCATAGTTTATACCTAAGAGTTTAAATTTCCCTGTCTGATTCCAGTTTAATCTTTCTCCTTGGTGAAATATTTCCTTTGAACGTGCTTTTGATCCAATCCAAATTGCTTCAGTTTTTTCTAAATTTGCTCGTAGACCAGAACACTCATAGAATTTTTCTAAAATATATAGAGATTGTTCTAACGATTTTTCATCATCATCTAAAGTCAAGGTTGAGTCATCTGCATACTGACTAAGCAAATACTCAGAGTTATCTATCTTAATACCATTAATATCTGGGTTATTTTTCATTGCTGCACTCATAAGTTCCAAAGCCAGTATAAAAAGAACCACTATTGACCTATTGTCACACTCAAGCCTTCTTCCTTCGCTTCTCATTGAAGTTATTTACAGGTTTTAGCTTCCCTAGCCTCCCCGATCACGACGTCCTCGTCATTCTAATTGTTTTGACGTTTACCGTGTCTCTCTCCAGCGGTCATTGTTCGTTTTCACATGAATGATTAGTCACTTCCACACCGCAAGATTTATTCAACATAATCATTGACTGCTTCGGGTTTTATAAGAGCCATTAGACCTTCTTATTTCCTTCTCTCCAAATTCCATTCTTTCTTCCTTCCAGTTCAACCAAAAGGACGTATTATATAAATATAAAAAGATGTGGTATGTGTACCAATCAGATCACTCTCCATCCAAGTCACAATATATAAAAGTAAACCATTATAGGTCAAATTCCGGTCTTTAACACGGAGCCTTTGGTCACACCGAACAGCAAGCTATAAAGGATCCCAAAATGTCTAGTGTAAATTCATTTAAACGAGAAAAACAACAGTACCCGGTGTATTTTTTATCAAAAAAACAAGAAACAAGAAACACGTTATAAACCACATCAACAACGACAACTACTCAACTTCATACATGTTTGGTTCAGTTTTAAGTCTTAAATGTATAAACCAAATAATTCTAATAATATGAAAACATGATATATATCAACACATTCGGCAAATAAAAAAGTTCTTCCTGAAAAACTATAGCAGTTGTTCAGATAAAGAATACACAAACCAACATCATCTGATTCCTGATCTCTGAATTAATAAATGCGAAGAATTCAAGGAAACTATCATAATCCAGAAGAGAGACTGGCAACAATGTCAAACAACAACAAAAAAATACAAGTCCTCAAATCACTTTTATAGTTTTATAGTTCTTTTATTTGTCTTTGTTCTATTATTAATATTACTTTTACTGTTGAATGGTTTTATGTGATATTCGTTTGACGTGGCTCGGTACTTATACATCTCGTCAATGTGTTTGTATTGGCTTTCGTTTTTTGGTGGTTTGTTTTGTATATGCGAATTTTTGTATTTCTTTTGTTCTTATAACGTGACTCTGTACTTTAAAAGATCCCGTCAGTATGATATTGTTCTATTATATGTCATTATGATATATTTCTATTATGAATTACTATATACGTTCAACCACAAACGTCAAAATCATTCTATCGCGTAGTGGAATTAACTATTTGTGGATTCCTTTAAATTCTATATATAACTTTTGGACTAGTTAAAATCTCGGTCTATTTCTGAAATTTATTCTTACATACTATTGATTTTTTAACCCTGTATGCTAATATGCCTATGTAAAATTTTAAAATCGTTTGAATGCACATTGAACGACAAATTTATGTGACGTATAAAATTTTCTGACGTCAGACACTCAAATCAATGAATGTGTTCGTAGAGAGTAGATGTTTGTGTGCTCTGTTAAATTGCTCCTTTTAAAATTGTTATACGATGATGACTGATGTACCCATATTTTGACTATTTTATTTATTGTGTTTATTTAACGCATCAATGTAAATATAACAGAATTTGTTGAGACTGTCATTAAAGTGAGAGGGTAAGCGCTATAGAACCAGGTTTAATCCACCATTTTCGCATTTGAAAATATTCCTGTACCAAGTCAGGAATATGATAGTTCTTGTCCAATCGTTTTTGATACGTTTTGTTATTTGATTTTGCCATGTGATTATGGACTTTCCGAATTGATTTTCCTAAGTCCTAAGTTCAGTTTTTTTGTGATTTTACTTTTTACAGAAAACAATGCGATTGAACAATAAAACCCTGCAAATGGTTAAAAACTAAGATGCGCAAAAAAAGGTCAGCTTTTTTGCTCCTCTAGTGGCATTGTCAAGGTATTCTAGTAAGTTTATATGTCAATAGCAGAAAGGCAAGTGTATCTATTCTACTCCAAAGACATTGCCATATATATAAACCATTGGCACACAACATTTTTCGAATCCTTAAACATGAATAAGACAATTCTTCATCAAGAGCGCATGGTATACCCGTCTTATGCACTACGCTATAGAAAAACTAGCACTGCCATATACCTCGGAGTATAAATATTACTTTAACCCATTACTGTGGAATGACAAATCCAGAAAATTTTTAAATTGTAAGGTTTATTACATTCACCAATTTCACAAATATATCCAACCAAACACTACAGAAATCACTTGAAAATGGCTTAATTCATGAGATTGATACAATGCTTATTCAAAGTCAACAACTAATAAAACAGCTTGTTATCAATCAGTACTCATCCAACATCCAATTGATTTAATGTTTGCTTTTTACATCATCTCTATTTTACAAGATATCATCATTAAGAGAAACAATTCGTAATTGATAAAATTGAGTGAATCCCAATGATTAACTGGATTTACAACCGGCAGTAAAACCAATCTCAAAGTATGGCCTCAATTGTGCCGTGAATGATGTATAAATTTGTAGTCGCGTAAGGTCAGAGTTTTAGCGTTATATTATATATCATGTAGAGAGATAGTACCACTCAATCTATTCTAAAGAACCCTTACAAACTCTCGTTTATGGGCCCGAAGGTATCATTTTGGTTCTCTCTATATCTGTCATCATACTCATTGACTTTTTCTATTGACCTTCTAATGGACGACTGATCTACGTATAATGGTCTACATTGGATTACTAAATACAAAATACTGGACAGAACGTGTAGACTAAAATACCCCCCCCCCCCCCCCCCAACAAAAAAAAACGTTAAGAGGAAAAATAGGTCGAAAAAATAAAGGATAGAGAATGAGGTGCTGAAATATAAAGAAAAGAGAAAAACGACATTAAAGATAAAATAATCCCCAATGTGGAAAAGCAGCTATTGTCTTGACCATTTTAACTACTTATAGTTTTTGTCCTTAACATGCATAAAACATTAATATTGTCACTGGAAAAAAACATTGTCACTGGACGTAAAG
>CM034362.1:94113930-94190597 GCA_019925275.1 Mytilus edulis
ACATGGTATAAATAATCGGCGATTTTTTTAACACAAAGTTGCATGAAATCGGAGAGAATAATTAATAGCATTTAAAGATTTATTATTTTTACATATTCACAAAAGAGAATAAATTAGTTACTGATACATACCAAGTACACTTTCAACTCCTTCAAGACCTTTGAAAGAAGCTGAGTCTTTACAAAGGTCTAATGTTCTTTCAATGGCCAGACTCAGTTTGTTTGGCTGTGGACCACCAGCAGTAGCCCTCTGCTCTTTGTTACGGTTGTTAAAAACCTTCTTAGCCTCCTTGTTGGTGTTAGCCCACTTGTCTTTACAGTCTTTGGGAGACCTGTTGGCAACACCGAGAGCACTGACCAAGATGGAAATCCTGCTCCAGACAGCAGTCTTTCTGGAATTGGTTATACCATCCCCAAACTTTTCATTAATCACTTTGTTATTCTTTTGCACTTGATCTTGAATTACATTCACTTCTTCTTGGGTGAAGTTTGGTTTTCTGTCCCTTTGTGTTTTAGCAGAAGACTTGTCAGCCATGTTGACGTAAATATTAACAAACCAATGAATTGTGGGTAAAGAGAATAATGTCTAAACTTTAGTTAAATATTTAACGAGTGGTTAAATTATTTAACGTCATCGTTAACTAACGACGGCGTTATACCAAGTTGAACAACACCATTTAAACCATGGGTTAAGTAACGATACGTTAGAGTATTTAACGGCACGTGTCTTGCGTGTCCGATAGTGATATACTAGTCATAATTAAACTCATACACTTGTTTAAAAATAACATTTCTGGTGTACAGAATATTAAAATAATAAAAATAAATAAATATATATGTAAATATATTTTTTTCCAAGGTTAAATTTGGAAAAATGTAAGTATATACTCGTTGTCAATAGTGAAGAGCAGTCTGAAACATACAAGCCGTACAGATTTAACAAAATTGAAGGCACTTGTCGACCATTCCTTTATACACCTTGATAGAAAGTTACGGATCTATAGATAGTCACACTTTAAAATATATACATGTATACATTGAACATAAGAAAGACACAAACATTTTGTGTAAACTTGGGTAAAAGTTTTGTAAATAGACAAGTCCACGTATGCCAACAGTATGTGATCATCGGATGTTGATGGACTATTGTATACCAAAAGAAGAAGAAGAGAACCAATTTGATTTAAAAATATAGGTCGAAATTTAACTTGCATTGGTTCATTGTAAAATCACAGATTTATATTTCAATTAGATAGTTATATAACAAAGGAAGAAATTCGTCATGATCACAATTGTTTAGCATAATGTATAATTATATAAACATGGTTCTGAAAGTTCTTTATGCCAAATTTCCTGTTCCGACATGCATGTTATATATATGCAAGTGGACGTACACTATTTATCCCCAAGGGATATGAATATTTTCAAGGAAAACTTTTGCGTATCAAAGTTTCAAATTAATTTCGGGATTTATGTTCTTTCTCGTTATTCAATAGCAGAAAGAATAAACTGCTTATCCGCTTTATGGTTATTCTCATCTGTTAAAACAAACTAATACTAAATATATTCAAAAATAGGGAACAATGGCCTTAAATTGGTTCTGTCCTTTTATTTTTAAAACATCGTTGGTGAAATAGCTAAAGTATTATACGTTGTTAGACGAAGACTTCTTTAATAAAGATATTCCCGATTATATATAAATTTTGTTGATGTTTTTCACACCTTAAAAGAATGTTTGTTCGTAATATTTCGATTCTTTCCAAAATATCCTTCAATTTCTTGTCAATTTTTTAAACATCTTTTTTCAAATAGCTGAAGTATTTATGCTGATGGACGTTTCCAGCCCAGTAGTCATCACTGCGGTGTAGACATGAAAATCAATTGTATGGTCATTTTTATAAATTTTCTGTTACAAAACATTGAATTTTTTGAAAAAACTATGGATTTTCTTATCCCAGGAATTGACTTCCTTAGCCGTATTTGGCACATTTTTGTGTACTTTTGGGTCCCCAATGATCTTCAACTTTGTACTTGTTTGGCTTTATAACTACAGATGGTTGCGGTCCTAACCTTGACAAAAGTTAACTTAGAGTTAACTTGTTGACTGCTTTTTAAGTTACCTTGAGAATTTTTAAGCAGACCAGCAAGTTAACTTCGTCTACGGTGGACCAGACCTACGGTTCGTTTTTTTATGACTGCTGCAGACCTACCAACGTGTCTGATCCAGACCAGATCTGTGGACAAGTCTGCTTTTGACCAGTCCTGAGGACAGGCCTGCTCCTGACCAGACCTGTGAACAGGTCTGCTTCTGACTAGACCTGTGGACAAGTCTGCTATTGACCAGACCTGAGGACATGTCTGCTTACGAAATGTTATCGTTTTTGCGACTTTACATATCAGACTTGAGCTTTATTAAAATATGTATAAACAACATTCGCATTGTTCTTCCCAGGAAGGCCTCTGATAGCAAATTTCTTTACTCGCTATACTCTACTAGACATAATTCATAACAACACAATTCTTTCTTTTTTTTAAATTTTATATATTCTTATATACATAAGTCAATCCAACGCATCGGAACAACATTCTTATATCATGGGATATCAACATTTTTGTCGACGTTACTTTGTTCCCCGTTTTTTACCTGTCTATTCCTAATTTTTACTTTCCATGCTTTATGCATTTATACATGCATGGATATTTCATTGTTATTCTACTTGTTTGGATTGGATTTACTATTCTTTTTCCGCAGAAAATTCTAACGAAAATTGTCCAGTTGTACAGTGTCCGGATATGTACGAAGTGGTAAAACTACCAACAATCTCGTCAAATTCGTCAGATTTGTCGAGAGATTTGTGCGCATGAATGAAATAGTTGTCACTTGACGTTTAACTATAAACAAAATCAATCAACCGACATAATAGATTAAAAGTATACTATTCCCAGAAGAGAACCTCATATATATTTTTTATTAAAAAGCACAAATGAATTCAGACAAGTCAGTGTTGGTACATGTACTTGGATGATGCGACCTAATAGTTGTTTTTTACACATCCTAGTGACTGTGCAATATTATGAATACAGAATTAAAACGCTGACATTCTCAATTTATGCGGAATTTTTTTTTGCATTTAATGTTTTCCTTATTGCTTACATTTGCCGTCCTACTAACATGTTCACAGGAGTGCCAGGAGAAGACATAAATGCGCCCTCCCAACAGCGGTCATTTATTTTATACATTGAATCCCAACATAAAAAATATGGCTTGTTTACTATGCGGGTATATAGATTTTTAAATTATAGTGCACATATGCCATGTATGCAGGTCAGTTAAATGATTTTGTTGTATAAGTCAGCATGAGGTATCAAAACGACTGCAATTTTGTTACGTATTAATATTTTGAATAAAAGGAGGACATGCTGGCATCCAAAATTAATGCGAACAAAAATTTGTTGTTATTATCATGTTTATATTACAATATTGCTATCCATTGTATTATACATTGAATCCTGACATAAAAAATATGGCTTATTTACAATGCGGGTATATAGATTTACAAATTAAAGTGCACATATGGTCAGTTTTGGTCAATGCGGTCAAATAATTTTGTTGTACAAGTCAACATGAGGTATCAAAACTACTAAAATTTTGTTACGTATCAATATTTTGAATAAAAGGAGGACTTTTATGCAAACAAAGATTGGTTGTTCATGTTGTTATTGTATTTCAATATAGCTGTCCATTGTATTATACATTGAATCCTGTCATAAAAAATATGGCTGATTTACTATGCGGGTATTCATGGTATATAGATTAACAAATTAAAGTGCACATATGGTCAGTTTTTGGTCAATGGGTCAAATCATTTTGTTGTACAAGTCAATATGAGGTATCGAAACTACTGAAATTTTGTTACGTATCAATATTTTGATAAAAGGAGGACATGCTGGCACCCAAATTTATGCAAACAAAGATTGGTTGTTCATGTTGTTATTGTATTTCAATATAGCTGTCCATTGTATTATACATTGAATCCTGGCATAAAATATGGCTGATTTACTATGCGGGAATACATGGTATATATATTAACAAATAAAAGTGCACATATGGTCAGTTTTGGTCAATGGGGTCAAATCATTTTGTTGTACAAGTCAATATGAGGTATCGAAACTACTGAAATTTTGTTACGTATCAATATTTTGATAAAAGGAGGACATGCTGGCACCCAAATTTATGCGAACAAAAATTTGTTGTCCATGTTGTTATTGTATTGCAATATAGCTGTCCATTGTATTATACATTGAATCCTGGCATTAAAAATATGGCTGATTTACTATGCGGGTATATAGATTTACAAATTAAAGTGCACATATGGTCAGTTTTGGTGGACACAGTCAAATTATTTTGTTGTACAAGTCAGCATGAGGTATTAAAACTTCTGAAATTTTGTTACGTATTAATATGTTGAATAAAAGGAAAACATGCTAGCATCCTTAATTTATGCGAACAAAAAATTATTGTTATTGTATTGCAATATTGCTGTCCATTGTAATATTCATTGAATCCTGACATAAAAAATATGGCTGATTTACTATGAGGGTATATAGATTTACAATTGAAAGTGCACATATGGTCAGTTTTGGTCAACGCGGTCAAATCATTTTGTTGCACAAGTCAGCAAAAGGTATCAAAACTACTGAAAATTTGTTATGCATCAAAATTTTAAATTAGAGAACATGCTGGCACCCTAAATTTATGCGAACAAAAAATTGTTGTTATTGTATTGCAATATTGCTGTCCATTGTATTATACATTGAATCCTGACATAAAAAAATATGGCTGAATTACTATGCGGGTATATATGGTATATAGATTTACAAATTTAAGTGCACATATGGTCAGTTTTGGTGGAAGCGGTCAAATAATTTTGTTGTACAAGTCACCACGTATCAATATTTTGAATAAAAGGAGGACATTTGAGCACCCTAAATATATGCGAACAAAAATTTGTTGTTATTGTATTGAAAAATTGCTGTCCATTGTATGGCACATTGAATCCTAACACAAAAAATATGACTGATTTACTATGCGGATATACATGGTATATAGATTTAGAAATTAAAGTGCACATTTGGTCAGTTTTGGTCAATGGCCCGTGGGGTCAAATCATTTTGTTGTACAAGTTAACATGAGGTATCAAAACTACTGAAATTTTGTTACGTATCAATATTTTGAATAAAAGGAGGACATGCTGGCACCCTAAATTTATGCGAACAAAAATTTGTTGTTAGTTTATTGCAATATTGCTGTCCATTGTAGTATACATTGAATCCTGACATAAATAAATATGGCTGAATTACTATGCCAGTGGATAAATGGTATATAGATTTACAAATTTAAGTGCACATATGGTCAGTTTTGGTCAATGCGGTCAAATAATTTTGTTGTACAAGTTAACATGAGGTATCAAAACTACTGAAATTTTGGTACGTATCATTATTTTATATAAAAGGAGGACATGCTGGCACCCTAAATTTATGCGAACAAAAATTTGTAGTCATGTGTTAAAATGATGATTTCATTTTGTATAGTAAATTCTATCCTGAAATTGAAATATTGCTGATTGTGGCTACATAGATTAAGGACATACAAATAACATGAATAACAAGGACGTATAAAGCTAACATCTAAAATAAGTGCAAATATGGTTGAATTTGATAGGTATTGGAATATATATTCAGTGCCCGTTATCATTGTAACCAAAGATCGTATTTTAATTTATAGATTGGCAGATCACAGATAAATTTGTGTTACAAGCAACGTTTTATGCGTACTTTATTTCAAATATTTGTATTAAATCCTGTTTATACAACGGAAGTATTAATTTTACTTTATTTTCGATGTTTATACTACGAAACAAATATTTTTAAAAAATCGATGTAGAGCGGTCCTGGTTACAAGTTAACTTAGTGTTAAGCAGATCAGTCAAAAGTTAACTTGGGAACAGGTTTGGTTTTGATCGGATTTGTCAAAGGAAAAGTTAACTTATGTTAACTTTGTGGCCGGACTGGTTTCGAAGTTAACTTATGTTAACTTTACGACAGGCCTGGTTTCGAAGTTAACTTTAAGATAGGACTGGTTCAAAGTTAACTTATATCAATAGCGGACCTGTATCGAAGTTAACTTTTTGGTAGACTTAAAAACAGTCCTAGGACCAAGTCCGCTTTTCAAGTTAATTAGATTTTGGTCCAAGAACTGGTCAAAGCAGTTCTAAATCCGGTCACAGGTTAACTTTGACCAGTCCAAATGACTGGTTATCAAGTTAACTTGCTGTACAGGTTAGGACTGCACCCATCTATATTTTGATCTGAGCATCACTGATGAGTCTTATGTAGACGAAACGCGCGTCTGGCGTCTTGAAATTATAATCCAGGTACCTTTGATAACTATATGCGTTGTGAGATTTAAAATATTTTAATGAGAACATTAATTCTTGAATATGTAAAAAAAGATGATCCAAATTTTATAATAACAATAACATGTAGTAATGATCTGTTTCAAATATTCAAGGTTACCGATTATAATTGAAGATAGTACAATTTTTAGTTCATAGACTCGTTTTAGGAGGCTATTATTATTTATCAATTTATTCAATTAAATTAATTCCGTATTTTATCGTTTCAAAAGTAATCAGCAGTCATAATTCATTTACTCCCGTTTATGATTTATACGAAATGTTGTTCACACTTGGAACGGTGAACCGCTAGAATACACTGAATGAAGATCAAAAAGATTAGATTTACAGGATGCTAATCTTTTAATTACCTTAAGTTTAACCACAAATTCAACATTAACTAAGTGTCACAAAACAATACACATTGAATTTCCACAGTACAAGCTTGAAATGTTTGCAGAAATGAAGAAGGAATGAAGCATAAAGGTCAGAATACAAATGTTGTTTTATACGCTATCGACCATGTCAGTTTCATATGTGTATTTCAAGTATTTGTCGAAAAAAAAAATCATAAAAATGTTCTAATGTATGATTTACTTTTATTAATAAAATGCGTATCAAAGATCCAAACATAAATCCTACAATCTATTTTTTAAAAGTTGCATGGCAACCACTTTACTTTCTTTAGTTTTAGTACACCAAAAATCGTTGATCGCTTTAAATCGCGTTATTTGATGGTTAACGAACAAGACATAAATGAGATTAATTTTATCCCCGGCATGCAAAAAGACTTAAACTACGTCACATAAGTTAGGAAGTTTTAAGAAATAAAATTAATAATTCACAATTTTCTTCTATATTCGTTTTCATATCAAAATAAAACTTTGTGAATATATTTTTATGGTATTATGAACAAAATAAGACGATAAGTGAAAAATCACGAATTTTCCCTTTAAAGCTAATGTACACAGGAGGAAGATAATAGTTTGTTTCCTTTCAGTGCAATGTCTAGAGCATATGTATTTGATTTAAAGCTTTTACATTTAATTCGTATTAAAACTATTCTCTCCAACAGAAATGTATTCAAAGGTTCAAATTGTTTTTAAATGTTTTTAATACGATAATTGATATTTGCAAACGGCAAATCTTTCAATCAGTACAATTAACGAGACAATTCTCGAATCAAATGTATTGTTTTGATAGCTGTAATTGGCAGTGTTAATAAGCAAATCCTATGTTTTCACTTTTCAATTGTTTACCTTTGATAGGAACAGCGCCGATAAAACTGAAAATATCTTTGACTTCAAAATACCGGAAACTACACTGTTCGGAAATATAGTTGAAAACGGGTCATTTTCCAAAATCCACGGTTATTTTAATTCCTGTCTGGTATTTCGTGTGTGAAAGGAGAAATTAACGGGTGTATCTTGCAGAATACAGGTCAGTTGAGAGGTATTATAAACTGTAAAGGGACAAAGGCTTTAGCACAATCAAGTTTGGTCACATGGAAAACATGAGTGATTAAATGTTGAATCTTAAATATATCATTGCTAAATCAGATTCAAATTTACCTTGCGGTTTCTGAGTTGACAAAAATGTCAAGGTTAATAGATAGTGCATAGAAAGGGATGGCAAACTGTACAGTTGTGTTAACTACAAATATCTTACTTCATTTACTGTTTGAACAAATTGTTGATATTGATGTAAATCCATCGATGACATTTTAATGATCTTTTTATACATAGACTGTAGTCTATATAAATCAGCTGATAAACTGGTATCATGGCTCTCTGGTTCGGTATTTGAAATCTGTATTTCCTTAAACATACACACTAATGTAACCAGTGTCTGGAATCCTGGTCTGTTTGCTAGCTGTGGTACTGTGGCTCCTATAAGATAAAAAATGTCTGTTACTTTTCTTTTTTGCGGAAACGGGTCAATAAATAAAGGCAACAGTAGTGTACCGCTTTTCGAAAGTCATAAATCGATTGAGAGACATCTAGATGACTAAGGACAATATTCATTGACGTTACAGTCGTACATATAACCCCACATCATTTCAATAAGTAATGACATGTTCATTGATGCGACATGGTACACATAGAGTCCCCAATTATCTAGATACGTAAGGACATTATTCATTGATGCGACATGGAATACATAGAGGCCAACATCATGTAGAAAGGTAAACACATTATTCATTAATACGACATGGCACATATAGAGATCCAAATCATCTGTATAAGTAGGGACATTATTCATTGATGCGATAATGCACACATTGAGCCTTAAATCGTTTTCTAATCAAGCATGTCGAACTACATCTAAATACCTCAGTTTTCTTTACAATGTTTTCTATGAGTTCACCTTTATTATGCTTTCAATTGCGCACGCATGGTTGTCTTTCTTTTGTTTTTCATCTTTTGTATGTGCATTAAACATGATTTCTTGTTATCATATTTCGTTATCCTGGGACTTTTTAAGCTTACTATTCAGTAAGAATTTTGTGATTGGTGAAGGCCGTGCAGTGACTTATAGCAATGTTTAACTACATCATTTGGTCTCTGGTGTATCATTGACAACCACACCTTATTGCTGTTGAGATGAATAAGTTAAAATTCAGCATTGGTAAAAACAAATACTTGACCTGCTTGAAGTAACTTCAAGTCATCTTGTTTAACATCACATGATGCTAAGTCAGACACAAGCTTTGTATTCATAGGGTCATCGTTGAGTGCCTCAAGAAAAAACTGATAATCTTCTTTACTTCTGATATGATCTAGTAGTTTTCTATTTATTTTGGCTTGTACTCCACTGGTATTTATTTCTTCACGGTCATCAGGATTTAAAACTCCCTTTGTTATTAATGAATCAATGAGACTTTCTGTATCAAACAAATTCTGCACCAGATGGTAATAGTTCTTTTGTAACCTGACTGAATGGAATCCTGTAACTAATTAAAAGAGAAGCAATTTACTGTCATATCAAATAAAGCTTAGACTATTTAAAAAAAAGAGACTTTTGCTCTGAAACAGGGGATATATTATAACAGGCTATCATGAAAAAGATGTCTACACCTCACAATAATTCCATACATCAAATATAGCTGACATATTGCTATTAATATTTGGAAAAAAGACCGAAACACAAGTGCTTAGCATTGTTCAATGAACCATGCACATAAGGTCAAGGTCAGATGATAACAGCAATACTCACATCACAATCACACTAATCAATTTAGTTTACACAGATAGATTCAGCACAAATTTTAAGAACCTCAAGAATACAATTGTTGTAGACATCAGACAAAGTTTAAGTTTCGACCCTTTGGACTTTAATGTAGAATAGTTTAAAAACAGGACCAACAATTGAAAAATTAAACACACTTAGCATATCAAAGAACCTCAATAATTTTATTTTTGATGAAATCAAACACTGTATAACTTTTGAACCTTCAGACCATTTAAAAAATGGAACCCAAAATCCACAATGTACATACATTGACAACAATTCAGCAAATTACACAAAAGATTAGAACATTATCGTTATATTAAATAAGTGTACAATGCAGCACGTTTATCCCCTATTTTTAATGCAAACTCATAGACAATTTAGCTCAAAAAAGTCTATTTATCATTTGTATATTTTTCTCTTTCATCAAAAGCATTTTTTCTGCAAATTTGTTGGTTAACTTACGTTAACAATGACATCAAAAGCACTATCATGTGTCAGAGTAGAGCTTATTTCATATCTGTTCTACATTGGAGGGAAACAATTGTTGGTCTGACACCTAGAGAGTAAAAATTTACAAACACGCTTCTGTTTTGCTTATTCTTTCTCCTTGGTCAATTCGTTTTTGTTGTTGTAAGAATAATGTGACATAATGCAAACTCCACTGACAATTCAAACTTACTGTAACGTATGACATTATTAGAATACACTACAGGAACATACACTTTCAATGTTAGAATCAATTTTGGATGATTTTTCCTGCGATATCCTACTGCTTTCAAGACTTTCCACAACTTTCACAACGAGTTAAGCGAAAAATCAAAGGTATTGAATTATCAATAAATCTTGCCCCACTTTTTGTCATCAGGTGTTAGTAGTGGACTATTAATTGATTAATAAAGCAGTTACGGTTATGAAAAAGTAAAATCACAAAAATACTGAACTCAGAGGAAAATCAAATCGGAAAGTCCATAATCAGAGGGCAAAATCAATTGCCAAAACACATAAAAAACGAATGGACAAGAACTGTCATATTTCTGACTAGGTACAGGCATGAAACAGTTTTCAATCTCTATCTGATTATGATATGCTAGCTGCCAATTACATGAAATGACGCATTGATATAACGGGCAAAAATCAAATAATTTTAAAAAATCGCCATGACTACAATGTGTTTTGATGGTAAATAACCTATGTTTTCATGGTAAATACATTTGTAGCACAATTTCAAAGATATCTTTTCACTTATACTATAGGCTATTGTCTGGAAAACACATTGTGCGTTTGGCCCCTTATTCCTAAACATTTGGGCATCAACCCCAAAAAATCAATCCAAACGTTCCTTTTGTTTACAGATTAATACACTTCCACAAGTTATTATCTGGAAGAGAGATACATTTTAATTTTATTTAATATATCCAATTTCAAAACAGTTAGGACAATTACCACAAATAAATCTTAACCGTTCATTTGTGATATGGAACCTGGTGGTACAATATCAAAGAGATTTATACACTTATACTTCTTTTTTAGCCATGACGTTGTTAATTTGCTTTTGATCTTTGAGTTTGACTCTCCTTCTGGTATCTTTCGTCCCTCTTTCATACTCAAGTTATTTCATGGAAACTAAATGTCTCTGGTTGATCATTACACTTATACTTGTCTTTTATTTAGCCATGGCGTTGTCAATTTGTTTTCGATCTATGAGTATGACTGTCCATCTGGTATATGTCGTCCCTCTTTTATACTCAAGTTATTTCCCTGATATTAAATGTCTTTGGATGAGAACGGAGACCAAGTTATATCAATATACGTTCGTACGTAAACCAAATATCATTGAACAAGAAATAACTACCCATCAGATCTGAGATTTCTCATTTAGTACATCGGCTTGTTGAAAAAAGGAAAGGTTTAATTCTCTATAAAACTTGTTCTGTCGCATTGACATTTATTTACAAGACAAACTAGGTTCATACAAATAATCAACATGTAAACTTGATACTCACTACATGATTTAACTTTAGACTGTGAGACAACTTTAAGATTGGAAAATTGTTGGCTTTTCATACAATCGATCAGGTGTTTAGAACAAGAAGAAGACTCCATAAGAACATCTAATAAATCATTGTAGGCATCTTCTGGTCTTTGTATTAGAAGGTCTAAAATACATTTGTTGCGGTCAGATTGTCTGGGGTGGTGTTCTATTTCTGCTCTGTCTTCTTTCCTTAGAATACATCTAGAAATCAGTAGATCAAGGACCTCATTATCTAGAATGGTGTCTTGTATTATCTGATCATAGAAATGGTACAATTTGTGGTGAACTGGAAAAAGAAACAAAACATGTTGTAACCATGACAGTCTAGTAAGATATAAAAGATATTTTTGACCACTAGAGTGTCCTGTTTTACATCATAATAGGAGTCTACAAATTGACCATATAAATAAACTCATCATAGATACCAGGACTAAATAGAGTATATACGCCAGACGCACGTTTCGTCATTTGTCCGCTATGGTGTCTATTTAAAATAAGAATATAAATCAACCTTATGCTCCATTTTGGACAATACAAGAGGAGCATAAGGTTGTCTTTCGCTTAAAATCTCCAAATAGATATTTTTGAAAATTAGGCATGTATATTTCATTTTACCATTTGTAGGCATAACGTTGGTTAGGAATAAAATGTGTTAAGTTCTAAATAAAATATGTTCTAGTTCAGTAACAATAGACGTAAGACTAATCTCCCAAATATATAAAAGAAACTAAAATTAAAAATCATACAAGACTAACAAAGACCAGATCTTTCTGACTATGGACAACCCTCATACCTCACTAATTTTTTTTTTATTTTAAATTTCCAATGTTAAATGAGATTTTATTGAAATTTATCTTTTTTATCTTTTTTTTTCTTTGCTAGCTTATTTTCGTCTTATATTTTTTTTCTATTTTCTATCAATAATAAGGATTTTGTTTACATTTCATGAAAGATAAAGAATTTTTGTCCATTTCTTCTCAAATGATATGAGTGTATATGATTTGTGATTTATTCCATTAGATTAAAAACAGTTCCATTAGCTATTTTCATTTACAGAAAAATTATTGTCCAATTATCATTATTAGCTTAAGTACAGTTTTTTATTTAGGAAAATAGATGCAAATATGGTTAAAATTGAGAATGGAAATGGGGAATGTGTCAAAGAGACAACAACCCGACCAAATAAAAAAAACAACAACAGAGGGTCACCAACAGGTCTTCAATGTAGCGAGAAATTCCCGCACCCGGAGGCGTCCTTCAGCTGGCCCCTAAACAAATATATACTAGTCCAGTGATAATGAACGCCATACTAATTTCCAAATTGTACACAAGAAACTAAAATTAAAATAATACAAGACTAACAAAGGCCAGAGGCTCCTGACTTGGGACAGGCGCAAAAATGCGGCGGGGTTAAACATGTTTGTGAGATCTCAACCCTCCCCCTATACCTCTAACCAATGTAGAAAAGTAAACGCATAACAATACGCACATTAAAAATCAGTTCAAGAGAAGTCCGAGTCTGATGTCAGAAGATGTAACCAAAGAAAATAAACAAAATGACAATAATACATAAATAACAACAGACTACTAGCAGTTAACTGACATGCCAGCTCCAGACTTCAATTAAACTGACTGAAAGATTATGATTTCATCATATGAACATCAGGCACAATCCTTCCCGTTTTGGGGTTTAGTATCATACCATCATAACATATATGAGAAGAACATAACCCGTGTCATGCCAACAACTGTTTTTAGAATAAATGTGACTCAATATTAACGCCAAAATATGCAATCTTTAATGACTTGACAACAGTATCATAATTATATCCCTTCTTAATAAGTCTATTCAAAGGTTTTGTAAGTTTCTGAGGTGAATACTGACACCTTTGTGCTTTATAAAGAATATTTCCATAAAAAATTGGATGTGAAATACCTGAACGTATTAGAAGTCTGCATGTTGAGCTATATTTACGAATGATGTCTTTATACCGATGATAAAATTTAGTAAATGTTTTGACTAGTTTGTGATATCGAAAACCCTGGTGTAATAATTTTTCAGTAATACATAAATTTCTCTCGTTAAAATCTAAAACATTATTACATACACGAGCGAATCGTACAAGTTGAGATATATAAACACCGTAAGATGGTGACAAGGGAACGTCACCATCTAAAAACGGATAATTACGATAGGAAATGAAAAATCATCCCTTTTATCATAGATTTTAGTATTCAGCTTTCCATTAGTGATATAGATATCAAGATCGAGAAAAGGGCAGTGGTCATTGTTAGTATTAGCTTTATTTAAAGTAAGTTACCCATTTAGACCTAGATTGGTCTCAGGACATATTGGTGCCAAGGGTATTTTTTTAATCTCATTCCCATTTAGCCAACATATTTTGGGTGGTGACCTATGATGTCAATCCCCCAATTTCAATAAAATTTTAAATGTATGTCTTGTTAGATTTTTCTTAAATGTTTGTTATATTTTTCTTAAATTATTATCCAGTGTTGTCATCATTGTAAATAACTTCAAAGTAAAATACGTGTAAATTGAAACTATTGCTTGAAAAGCAAAATCTGTTGATTGTCTTTATTTATAGATCTACAGATTATAGTTTTATTTAAATATATAGTTGGACTTTTATTATGTTGTAATACATAAATGAAATCGTAGAACAGTTCAGCAAACTAAATATGCAGAATTTGGTAGACAATAATATCCATATTTATTTTTCCCCATAAAATATGTCTATTCGTTTAGTTTTATTAAACGCAAATGGTATATGGGAGATTCGTCAAAACGAAATGCATTATGTCAATGGTGTCCGAAAAAGAATTTTGATTTTATATATTAGCAGGAAACTCAATGTACAAAATTTGTAGAGTTAATTTTAAGTTAAGTTTTTGGTGTAATGGGTCTTCCGTTTCCAAAGGGGTCGCAATTTTAGTGAAACCAAATTTAGATATAAACATAACTAAAAATAT
Organism: Mytilus edulis; assembly: GCA_019925275.1. NCBI lineage: Eukaryota > Metazoa > Mollusca > Bivalvia > Mytilida > Mytilidae > Mytilus > Mytilus edulis. Next base: position 94,128,642 of record CM034362.1, read on the forward strand.
AAAGATGCAGAGGGAAGGAAATTAATAGTTGAATTCAAATTAGACTCAAACAATAATGGCATAGAAAGAAAATATTTCTTTAATAAGTTAAAAATAAAGAAAAAAAAGGATACTGTGAATTACGTTATTTAAGATTTTAATTGGTATTTAAATAGGAAATTAGAAAGAAAACATATGCCCAAGCGTGAAGATGAAGGAAATAATGAACTAAATAATTTCATTGAAAAAATGAAATGACGGGTATTTGGCATCTCAAAAACAATACAAATTTTCAAGGGGTCTATTATACTCGAGAATGGATTATACATTCACTAGTGAGAATATCGATTGTGGATTAAACAATGCAAAAATTGTTTATTTCCCCTTCAATGATCATGACGGCGTAACAATTACTATGAACATCGTCGAACCAGAAATATCCCCAGGTTATTAGAAAATGAACAATAGTATGATAAAACCGACCTATTCCAAAATACTTTTGAAACATTCTGGAAATCTTGGAAGCTTAACATAAATAAGTTTAAAGATGAAAAGGAGTTATTGGACTGAACAAAAACTAAAATAAAGGACATAACAATAACTATTCTAAAGAAACTTAGGTTAAATGAAAATGAAGTTAAAAAATGGGAATTAGAAAATCTATTAGAAAACGATGGAACACAACACAATGTAAATGAGGTTGAAAAACTTAAAAATGATATATATATAAATGTTACGAACAAAAAGCAGATGCGGCATCCATAAGATCAAAAATAAATTGGTATGAAAAGTGTGAAAAATCCACAAAATATTTTTTTTAGATTAGAACAAAAACGAGGAAAAGAAAAACTATGGTCAAAATTAATAGACGATAATGGCACATACAAAAATAATATAAATGAAATCTCAGGCAAACAATTAAAATATTATGAGAAACTCTCACCTCCGGGGGGGGGAATAGAGATGCTGGGGAAAAATTACTATATAATGTAAATAAAACTCTATCTAAAGCAGAAAAAAACGTGTATGTGATAGTGAAATTAAAGAGACTTAGAATAATAAGCTTACTATATAAAAGTGGAGAGAGGGAGGATATTAAAAATTGGCGACCTTTAACATTTTTTAAATGTAGACTTAAAGATTTGCTCCAAAGATTCTGACTGAACGTTTGAAACTTTTCTTCCATCATTTATAGAAACAGATCAAACAGAGTTATGTTAAGGGCAGAAATATTTTTGATTTTAATAGAATGCTGCAAGATATTTTCGATTTTATAGATTCGGAATACAAGGATCCATCCTTTTTCTTGACCAAACAAAATCTTTTGACTATGCTGAATAGGAATGGTTAGATGCATGGTAAGAAAACTTTCAAGTTGTGAAAACTTTTCAGGAATGGGTTTACATGTTACTAAACCATTCTAAAATTTGTTTACTGACTAACGGTTTTCAATCAAAAAAGTCCCAATTTCTAGATCAATCAGTCGGAGCTGTCCAATAACGCCGATGCTATACATTTCACAAGCAGAACCGATGGCTAATCTAAAAATTCAAGGGATACATTTACTCAACCCTAACAAAGAAAATGAAAAGACCGAGGTTAAGATTAACATATTTGCAGATGATACACACTTTTTTTTTTATAGAACAGAGGAATCAATCGAGGAAACATTTAAGGTTTTAGAATTATAAGAGAAACATCGGGAGCTAAGATAGATTATAAATAGTCTGTTGGGGTCTATTTTAAAAAATAAAACAACAAAATATAAAAAAATAGGTGGTCAAGTGAACAAATTAAAGCATTGGGAGTCATGCATGGATACAATGTTGATATAGAAGCTATAGGGTTAGAAAAAATAAAGAAGATTTTAAAAGGCGTGTCTTGAGGTTTGGAAATCTCGTGACCTATCATTGAAGGGCAGGATCTAAATATTATAATCATTGATTATATCTAAAATATGGTTCGAAATCGAAATGCAAGGTATACTAGAAAAATACAAAAAGAAATAGACAATGTCATGTGGAATTTTATATGGGAGGGAAAAGTAAATTCAATTAAAAGGGACGTGTTTGCTAACTAGTAGAGGAAATGGTGATTGGTTTGATCAACATAGACTTGTTCATTTAATCAAAACAAATCAAAAGTATGCAAAAGATTTAAAAATCTAAAACTGATAACTGGAACACAGTTGCCAAAATAATTCTTTAACAAAGTTTTTGGATTTACGAGGATTACAAATGGAAAACTTTCCAAAATACCCAAACCAACAACTTTTTGGAAACATAAACATTTAAAACAACAAAAATCTATTGTTTTCGATTACTTCGAAAAAAAATCATACAATAAAAGATATTTGGGATGAAGAAACGAAAAATATCAAAAGCGACAACTTTATATACCATATCCTTTTAGATAAAAGAAACTGGATTTCGGAATAGACAAGGCTAAAATTAGCCATTCCAAAATTGCTCAAGGACAGAATAAAAACGTCCACGTTGATTCCGAACCTCCAAAAAATGATTATTACATTAAATACATATCAATTGATATCATATGCAAAACGGGAACTGGGCAGTTTAATTGAATCTATCGATAAATCATTGTCTTATAAAAAAAAATTGAGGCTGAAAAAAAACTTTCCTTTCTTTTTTAGAACATTATACATCCAACAATAGAAATATGAAATACACGCATTACCTATATAATCACTGACAGACACATTACAATGTAATGAAGGTGTTAAAAGTACAAATAATTAAATGTCAATTATAAGTAAAGGTTAATTATTGTGTAGATTGTAGTGTGTCTTTTGTGGAGTTTTGATGTATTTTATTTACGACAGAATGTTATAAATATTTTATACGCAAACTATGTCTGTGTAGTTAAAATGAATGTTCAATGTATGTATGCAACAAATATAAAATAGATTTTTTTGTAATAGAGTCTAACGTTTATCCCTGGACGATTATTCATTGTAAACACAGGCCCCTTGTATATACTTCCCTGGGTTATACAAGGTAAATTATATTCAAGTGATTTTCAATAAATGTATCTGAAGTCTTAAAAAAAAATATATACAGTTGACAGTTAACTTCACTTATTCTTTCTTTTTCTGCACTTAATGACAACAGTGTCTCTGTTAGATTGATAACGTACCTATTAGTTTGGTGAGTAAATTCCATTCTTCTGTTTTGAGTTTGGCCTTTAGTTTATCTTTATGGTCACGGATAGCTTTGATAAAACCACCTTTATATTCTCTGTCGATGAAGTGTTCAATAGCCCTGGGTACAGTATAGAGGACATTAAAGGCTGCTTGTAAAAGGTGGTATTCTTCTGTTGGTATTCTGTAAATATAAATATCAGATGACGATCCCTTTGAATTGAATTAAAGACTTACTGTTAACATGCAAATTAGTCTAAAGTTTCAACTTCAATAGACCATGACATAGTGGGCAGAACCAAATAATCTGTACTAAATAATTAGTATCAATGCTTTTACCACATATCATGGATTTATCCTTAGTGGTGACCCTTTAAATCTCAACATGTAAACTTTAGTCATATAAAATCGTACTTTATTTGGCCTTCAACGTCAACTTCGTACTTTATTTGGCCTTTCTAACCTTTTTTGGGTTCGAGCGTCACTGATGAGTCTTTTGTAGACGAAACGCGCGTCTGGCGTATATACAAAATTTAGTCCTGGTATCTATGATGAGTTTATTTCCTGTAATTTTGATTTCTCAATTATTGAAATTACTAAACTAATTTTTGTATATAAACTGAAAAAAGTTCTGTATGCACATATCTATATTTATCAAATTATAGTTTAAAAACCGAGCAGATAACAATTAAGTGAATTGATCAAGATTGAGATATTTGACATGCCTTCCCATTGATTAACTTAGCTGTGTTCCTTTAAAACAGTTGTTAAATGATTCGTTCCATGTAATGTTATCGTTCAGAATCATTTATTTCTTATAACGTCTAGTGTACGTCTGATTAAAATTCTGTCATCACTTTTTGCCTTGCACTTGCATTGTCCGGTGGCTTAAGTTCTATCATCGTATTAGTGTAAGGGAATCATTCATTCAAGTTTCATGTATCCTTAAGAGAAGTTTTAAAGTGTATAGTCTATGACAGAGAGGACAGGGCCAGATAACCTCTATGGGAATGGTATGTCCTGGAGGTAATATACAGCGGAATACCAAATATTATTGATTCTTTATTTCTGCTTCCCTTACACTGCCCTTATCGGAATTTAACAGATTGTTGACGATGCTGCCAACGAGGACTCCACCGAAACTGCAAACCTTAGTCTTGCGTTTTGAAACCGTTAAGACGAGACGAAAACTATTTGAATTTTTGTTCTTCTAAAATAATCTATGGGAATATTTGTTTCATTAAAAAAAACTATACGAATTATTGTTCCACTCAAAAAGAAATGTGATCAATGAAAAGAATAAACACCCTGAAATATATCCAATGCTGAAATGATGGAAACTGCATTGAAAAATATTCCTGTTGCATATAAATCATGGAGCAAAAGCTAAATCTGTACATTATTATACCAGTCGAGAGATTTACCAGGGATAAGAGACGGATATATACCCACCCATGTCTATGTTTTATGGTTTTTGATTTTATGGATGTGATAAGTTCAGCCTTTACAACTAACTTTTATAGTTTATTCTGATGCTTTGTTGTTACACCACTGTCCCAGGTTAGGGAAGGAATGAACACTCACAAACATGTTCAACATCGCTACATTTTTTATGTGCCTGTAGTTGAGTGGTTGTCTTTGGTTCATCTCTGTCATATTTGGTTTTCATAAATTGTTTTGTAATAAATTAGACAGTCTGTTTTCCTCAGTGAATTGTTTAAAAATTTAATGTGTGTCGACACAATAGTTTTGAAGGCTATACGATTGCATATTTTTGCTTACCACATATCCTTATTTTTAAAAGTAACACTCTAAATAGAGAATACCCCCTCCCAAAAAAATAAAAATATACATGTTCAACTGTAAATCTCTGAAAACTCTTACTGTAATACATGTTCATGTCAATCAACATTTTGGAATTTTAACGTTTGTCCTTTTAAATGTTGTTAGGACTAGTTAAGATCATTTGATCCTGCAATTTGGTGAACTCTGCGAAATTTTAATGTTCTGATTGTTATGCAGTGTTTGGAGAACTTAGAAACTATATTTAATTTTTAGCATAATTCATAAATGTGTACTTCACTTCTTATTCTCAATGAAATACTGCTATAAACGGGTTCATCAAATAGAAAACAAACTGTGTGATCTGTCACTATAGAAGGTTTTAACCACTTTAATAATTTTAATTCTAATGCAATATGTATGTAACAATTTTTTTCATTGGCTAAAAGTTGCCGTCAAATCCATAGTTGACCAGGCGTAACTAAGGAGGGACAACCATTTTGAAATAATTGAATCAACAAATGTTCAATTACTACTATATAATCGAAAATTAAAAAAACACCGACCTCGAATTTGCCGTTTTAATGTTATTTTATCTGAATTTGAAGCGTACAGGTAACTTAATAACCTCCAGTTTGTAAGTTTTCATTTGTATGACGTCACGTTTATCCATGACGTCTTTACGCCAAAATCATTCATGAAGTTTCGTGGATTTTTTTATTTGTCAAATTAAGACATTTTTCAAAGTTTTATCATATTATTTCATTTTGAAATGCATTAGAATCGGAATAACAGTACTGTAGTTGAAGAGTTGCCACCGTCAATTTTGATTTGACTGTTGCAAATATCCGTTTTACTGTCTCCGCTACGCGTCACCAGTAAAACTGCATTTGCGACCGTCAAATCTACAATTGACTACTGTTATTCCTTAAATGTTCAGTTTATAACCAACATAATAAATCACTGGTATAGTAAAACAACTTACGGTTGAGCCTCAGTTGACCCCATAAGTGTACTTCTCTCTTCAAATTCTGCTATAAAAATAATAAATCCTCATACTTATTATTTAGTTCTTCACAGTTACTTATTACTTTGTAGCAACTCAAGAATCAAGCAAATGTATATTTAAATTCATTTCTTGATCAATACATCATTTGCCGAAAAAAAATTGTGGTAGCAATAAATAATATAAAAAATATACCAAGCTCAAAAGATATTTGTTTACTGTTCATAGAAGGGGGACGAAAAATACCAAAGAGACAGTCAAACTCATAAATCTGAAACAACCTGACAACGCCATGGCTAAAAATGAAAAAGACAATCAGACAAACAATAGTACATATGACACAAACATAGAAACCTATAGAATAAACATAGTTTATCATGTTTATATCTATTATAGGATTAACCGGAAACTGAGAAAGTACTACGGGCTTTAGCGACCTTGGCTTTTCATGAGTGTCTCACTCCGTCCTGCAACTCAGAAAGGGTCATTCATGGACAGTAACTGACATTTACATCATCATCCGTAATGAGTTTGACTGTCCCTCTTGTGTCTTTCGTCCCTTTTTTATAACCACTGGGTCGATGTCTCTGCTAGTAGACAATTTGCTCCCAAGGACATCATCCGACTAGTAGCAAAACCTAAATTGCAAGAACTTACAAAGATTTAACAGGAAACTTGCTCGGACGTCGCCCAGTAGCCATGGCGTTGTAAGTTTATTTTCTATTTATGAGTTTGACTGTCCCTCTGGTGTCTTTCGTCCCTCTTAAATAGCAATATTGAGTATTTGTAGATCTTAGTTACCAAAACATTGTTGATATGCAAAATATCGCTCTTTTATAGTTGCGCCCGCAAATTAAAAAAAAATTGGAAATCTGTATATTGGACATATATGATGCCCCCACTTGCATGGATTTACTATCACATAAAGTTATAAGTGGACATAACTGAAGAGATGCTACCCAAATGTGTACTTGATCCGTGTTTTGTGGTAATTTGGTCTCATTTGGTTGAGACAAATTAAAGTGAGAAACTTTGGGACTTTAGATGTAGAGACGGACAAGTGTAAAACTTAATACCGCTTCTTCTAGGACAGGGGCATAAACAGAATAAAAGTGGTCATTGAAGGGCAATAACTCTGATTTCAGCTGATATGTTAAGTAGCAAGTAGCATCATTATAAGAGGATGATGTAGCAACTTATGGTGGTATGGGAGTCTAAAATAAAAATGATATAATTTGTTCACACTTTGCAAAAATGTAGTATTTATTGTTCAAAAATATAATAAAAACGAGAGGTCACCGTGCATTTTCGCAAGCTACAGGTTGTGACAAAATGATACATTTTGTATGGAAAAAACACCATTTTGTGATTAGAAACTAAACAAAATGATAGAATTAAACAATAAATTAAAAAAAGATAGCTCTCAGACAATGCTTTGAGAATATCATAACAAACAATTGGGTCACCGTACGAGTTTTCCGTCTAAAATACAAAATAGGAAAATTATATGTAGATTCCTTCATAAAATGCACTGTTTTAGAGTTACCTCCTCTGAAAATGCCAGTTTGAAACACTTTAAAAAAAATATAATCTACACTTGTAAAAAAATTAATATTCATAAGTTATATTCTTATAAATTGGTTCTTTTAAATGAAAATTGACGTTAAATATCTGCATTCCTTCATTCAATTTTGCTAACTTTATAGAAAATATGGACCTTAGGTTCTCTGTTGTTTACAATCCAAGATGGCGAAAGACACCCATGGTTCCAATCCTGTCAATGTTGTCAAAGGACAAGATTTATTTTAAAGGAATATATCATAGATGACAAATTACTGAAACCAAGTATGCACTGAATAAGCGCTTCTGCAATTATGATCTTGACATTTTTATTATTTTTTTATTCTCTTTCCATCAAGTCTATAATCATTTTCAAGAAATTTATTTTATGCTGATATTTTTGAATTTTCATTTTGTTGGGTTGTTGAGGAATTTAAGTATAATTTACAAGATATTCTAAGGACATATTGAAAATTGTTGGTGTAAAATGAGCTAATAGTTTTAGAGGGAAAGACTTTCATGAGGTTGAAATTTGAAATTTTTGTATCGACTTTAACTAACTCTTTTTGTATTTGTAAAGAAAATATATAACATCAATAAATACCTGTCTCAGAACTAGACATTGACGTTAAATCTGTCCGAGTATTAAGATATGGATCCTTGTCGGCCTCATCTACTGCCTGGACCACATCTTCACCAGCTTCTGCCATTCTCAGCAGTCTCCCTCAATGTTGTCTCTCTTTTATAATGACTGGACAAACTGCACACCTGGCTCTGTAAATGTGGGTTAGGATATCCATGTTGTCTAAATATTCAAATAAAAATTCAAGATTATCATGTTTAAGATAAGATAACTCAAACATTTATGACTTTTATAAAGTTTATGATGAGTTTTTTTTGCTATGATTTTTTCAATTAATACAAGAGGATGTTGGTTTTTGTCAATAAATAAAGGCAACAGTAGTATGCCGCTGTTCAAAACTCAAAACTCATCAATCCATGGAAAAAAACATAATCGGGGCAACAAACCAAAACCGACGGAAACGCATACAAAATAAGAGAACAACGACACAACATTAAAATGTAACACACACAGAAACGGACAAAGCATTATACAAAATCCTATGAGAATAACAAATATAACAACAAAACCAAATACATGAATTTGGGATAGAAAAGTACCGTGACACGTCTTGTAGTAATGTGAATTCACACTCAAAAATAAGAGAAAACAAACAACACAACGGGAACACAACGTCAAAATGCAACACCACACAGAAACGAACTATAATATAACAATGGCCATATTCATGACTTGGTACAGGACATTTTTAAAAGAAAAAATGGTGGGTTGAACCTGGTTTTGTGGCATGCCAAACCTCCCGCTTTAATGTCAATGTTAAATATAACATTAAAATGACAACATTACATGACAGGATTACAATACAAATAAATGGGAGAAAAATAGGACAGAGAATAAGACAGCAACCCTATGACAAAAATAACTAAGATATCTAGAAGCAACATATAGACTTGGAATAAGGAATGTATCTCCCTCATGCAAAGCTCTGATTCCTTTCACATATTTGGCTATACTTTTGGGACCTTTTGGATTATAGCTCTTCATCTTTTATATAAGCTTTGGATTTCAAATATTTTGGCCACGAGCATCACTGAAGAGACATGTATTGTTGAAATGCGCATCTGGTGCAAGAAAATTGGTACCGTTAATGTTATTACTACCACTGGGTCGATGCCTCTGCTGGTGGACTGTAAGTCCCCGAGGGTATCACCAGCCCAGTAGCCAGTACTTCGGTACTGGCATGAACATACGGATTTTTTGTGTTATTAAAATTTGCTGTTACAAAATATTAGAAATTATTATAAATTAAGGAATGTATCTATCTCATGCAAAGCTCTGATTCCTTTCACAGATTTGGCTATACTTTTGGGACCTTTTGGATTACAGCTCTTCATCTTTTATATAAGCTTTGGATTTCAAATATTTTGGCCACGAGCATCACTGAAGAGACATGTATTGTCGAAATGCGCATCTGGTGCAAGAAAATTGGTACCGTTAATGTTATTACTACCACTGGGTCGATGCCTCTGCTGGTGGACTATTAGTCCCCGAGGGTATCACCAGCCCAGTAGCCAGTACTTCGGTACTAGTATGAACATACGGATTTTTTGTGTTATTAAAATTTGCTGTTACAAAATATTAGAAATTATTATAAATTAAGGAATGTATCTCCCTCATGCAAAGTTCTGATTCCTTTCACAGATTTGGCTATACTTTTAGGATCTTTTGGATTATAGCTCTTCATCTTTTATATAAGCTTTGGATTTCAAATATTTTGGCCACGAGCATCACTGAAGAGACATGTATTGTCGAAATGCGCATCTGGTGCAAGAAAATTGGTACCGTTAATTTTATTAACACAGAGAAATGTCCTGCTAACTTGTTGTTTTGAAAATGCAAATGTTGTAATTAAAATTATTATAGTAAGACTATATATGTAAGTTATGCAAATATTCAAATTCAATGAACCATGACTGGAAGTTCATGGCTAAACAATCTCCATGGTAATAAAATGTACTAATGCGAATACAATTGCATACCAAATACCACTGAACTATTATTTGTCGTTCCCTTATAACAAATCAAAACACAAACACAAACTATGTAAAAGTAAGACTTAACATGCTTATCATTAATGGTTCATCTTAAACAAACCTACCCAGAAACTAATTAATGAAAACTAAGCAAAAGTGTCAAAGTTAATAGTCAATGACTGAGGAGCCATGTCCAAATAATTTTAATGGAAATGACATAAAATTATGTCAAAGCTTCGTGTTGTTTATTCTTTGGCTTTCTATGTTGTGTCATGTGTGCTATTGTTTTTCTGTTTGTCTTTTTTCATTTTTAGCCATGGCGTTGTCAGTTTGTTTTAGATTTATGAGTTTGACTGTCCCTTTGGTATCTTTCGTCCCTCTTTTATAAAACTGCATACCAAATATCATTGACCTTATCACAAACTAATAAATGTAAGCAAATTTATCAAAGTATCATAGTCAATAGATCATGACTGAGGGAGCTGGACCTAATACATTACGTGTTAATGAGATGTGTCAATGCTATACAACTGCATACCAAATAGCAGTGACCTACCGATAGTAGTTCATCATAAACAAAACTTAACTATAAACAAAAGCATTGTTAACCCTGCCACAGTCGCCGGCAGAAACAGAATACCCATAAATTGCTTTCTAATCCGTCAAGACTAGATAAGAAGGACTTCTTTTGTTCTTTAAAACAATTAATAAATATTTGACAGAAAAAAAGCTTTGTGATGAACTTGTACTAACTCTGGGATAATGACCAAAAAATCACCCTTTTTAGGTAGCATACATTTAACTTTATTTTCTTTCAAAAAATAACTTCTTTAAGTAATTTTGTTGTAAAAAAAACCACTAATTTTCAACACCACCGAACAATACAATTTTATTACATGATTTGTAACTTATAGATGACACCTTGAAGGTTTACAGGAAAAATACTTCAACTGCTGGGGAAAAAAAATCAGATAAAAAAGTATAAGTTCATTATATAAATTCTTTATTATAGCATTCTTTTTGCATCAAAAATAGAATTTACAACTGAATGATTGCAACAAAGGCATAAACCTTGCTACTTTAAAGAATCAAAAGGTTCATACTTTGCGGGAGCGAGCATAATTTCACGAAATCAAAATAGTATAACCCAAGTCATTGCACTTATCAGAATTGAGTAAAGATATAATCTTAAATTCACCAAAAAAACATCACTAAGATGATTAATGAGGTATCAAAACTGCTGACGTTTTGTTACATATCAATATATCAAAGGAAGGGAGCACATGCTGGCACTCTAAATTGATGCCAACAACATTCTGTAGTCATTGTGTGCCAATATTGAAGTCATTTGTAATATGTAATGCATTTTGACATAAAAACACTGAACTATTGTTTTCCTTTTTAGATTTACATAGTAAAGTGAAAATATGGTCGGTTTTGGTTGATGCAGTCAAATTATTGTATTATAGGAGTCAGCCCGAGGTATCAAAACTACTAACATTTTGTTGCGAGAAAATATTTTGAATAAAAAGGAGGACATGCTTACAATCTTAATGTACCTAATAAGACAATTTACCGGATTTGTAATAACATAAACAACACGACGGGTGCCACACGTGGAGCAGGATCTGCTTAACCTTTCGCAGCACGTGAGATCACCCTCATTTTTTTTTATAGGATTCGTGTTACGTAGTCTTTAGTTTTCTATATTGTGTCTTCTGAACTATAATTTGTCTTTTGTCTTTTTATTTTTAGCCATAGCAGTTTATTTTCGATTCATGAGTTTGACCATTGATAACTGTCCCTCTGGTATCTTTCGTGCTACACAATTATATAGTCATTGTGTTTCCACTATGGCTGTTACTTGTATTTGATAATCTAATCTGATATAAAAATATTTCTGATTTTTCTTAGGGCGCTTTATAAATAAACATAAAAAAGTGCAAATGTGGTCGATTTGTTTATACGGTCAAATAATTTTGTTGTACTAGTCAGCCATCAAAACTACTGAAACTTTGTTACGTGTGAATATATTTAACAAAAGGAAGACATCCTGATACTCTTTATGTATGCGAACAAAAATTAGTAGTCATATTTATGTTCTAATAAAAAAACGAATTAACCGATATGCTATAAGGCTACATATATATATATAGATTTACATGTGGTAATTTTTGGTCGATACAGTCAAATAGTTTTGTTTGAGTCAGTCTTAGATGTGAAAACTATGGTTTATTTTGTGATGATTCAATTATTTTAATTAAGCGAGGACATGCTTGCACTGTTTATTGACTGCAGAAAAAGTAATATTAGTAACAAGTAAAAACACAAAAATACTGAACTTCGAGGAAATTTCAAAAAGGAAAGTCCCAAATCAAATGGCAAATTCAAAAGTTCAAACACATCAAAAGAATGGATAACAACTGTCATATCCCTGACTTGGTACAGGCATTTTCTTATCACAAACATGATATATATCAGCAACTGCATGCACAACAGTATTGCTTTCAAGTATCATGATTATTTTATATGAATTAAGTAATATTCGTTTTCGGCATTGTTTATCAATGTTATCTGAAAACCAAGTTTATAAGATTAACGCGATAGTTAAAACCGACAGAACTTAATTATAACATTGATATACATTACCAAAATGTACTGATTTATACGATTTAAAAAATTTACATGTACTGGAATTTATATTCAAGGCATGTAAGAATTGTAACAAATATCGTTTTTTTTTAAATATAGAATTTAAACTACGTCAGGGTAGATTACGGATACATGTGTATCATATGCAGATTTTTATGTGTTCTTTTTTCACAAATACATGTATTTAAGCTGGTTTCATGTAGTTAGGGAAAAGGGAGAGAGACATATAAATTGTACGTAATTACTTATTAGAGATTTCCAATAAAATGACTTTACTTGACATAACCGACCTAGCTCAGCGTATTTCGTCCTATAGTATTGAAGCATGACGGAGGGGAGAATACACTGCATGCATGTTTTGCTCTTTGAATATGCATTTTTTGTTGGAATAGTTTTATGTAAAAATCAATCCCAACTATTTGTTTTAATCTTTAAATATTTTGTCATTAAGCTTTGAATGATTGTATTCACAAATATTATAATGGAATAAGTAATTTAGCAACTTGTAATCAAATATACCCATCATTTCTTGTCATTTCACTTGACCCATATTCTAGTTCTTTTCAAATTATGAATTTTAAAAACTACCAAGACAAATTTAGCATGGAAATATTAAAATAATGAATTCCGAAGCGAGAATGTGGCTGTTTTTTTTTTATTTTACAAATTTTAACGTTTAAAGTAGATTCCAACACACCCGAATGTATAAGGTGTACTCGACTATTTTCTAAAAAAATATTATTTTTCTAGAATTTAATTGAAGATAATTTGATGTGGGCTGAAATGCATAACATTGATATATTTATCAAATAGAACTTTTTCCTCTTTACCTATACTAATGTATTGGACGAGGTTTTTGTCCTTGTATACTTAAACGTTGCGCATTGGATGATACAGGGGTAGAGGGCGTACCCCCTTTTTGATAGCTAAATAGTTTTGAAAATCTCATGTTTTCAACAATATCTGTACAAATTTTTACAGTTAAATCGTTCAAATTATTTTCGCATCGTTCCGTTCGTTAGTATAAATCCAAGTATCGGAGACACATTCTTTAAATATCTTGGATCCGGCCATATTCACAAATTGTATTGCACGAAAAAAAACTTAGTTGATTGTCGTTTGACTTTGATAAATACTTTTTGAAAACAAAAATGTCTAAACATAAGACATCTCGCATAAGATTTAAAAGTTTAAGACTTCATACTGAATTGGATTTTTTCCCGTGATTTAGTAGCTCACTTATAACAGAAATGTGTATTGACCTGTAATCTAATGGACACCTGGAAACTACATATAATCTGCTACACAGTTATGACCACTAATGGTCCTACAGACACTCCGAGCTTTTGACATGACAAAAGGGTTACTTGTCGAGGATGTCAATGAATTTCTTATACTTAATTTGTGATATGTACAGAAACAAGGTGTAGTATGATTGCTAATGAGACAACTCCTCACAAGAGACCAAATGACAAAGAAGTTTTAACAACTATAGGCCACCGTACGGTTTCAACAATGAGCAAAGCCCATACCGCATAGTTAGCTATAAGACGCCACAAAATAAAAATTTAAAACAACTAAAACGAATAAATTAACGGCCACATTAAGGTTAAAAAAAATGAACGAAAACATAACAACAAGCGATAAGCACTGAATCATAGGCTCCTGACTTGGAACAGGCACATGCATTCTATGACAATGGTGTAACAGTACGACATAATTGATCAATTTTATAAACTGGATAATTATTCTCTATGCATTAGTTGTAGTTGTTTTTAAGATAGTGTTCAGAAGCTGTGGATACTATCAGATCGGTAAATGGAGTTTATTTGGAAATACTATCAATTGTTGTTTTTATGCTTTGTTTCAGTCTCGCGAGTCAACCCCTGTCTAACTGTTTTAATTTTGACATGATCTCTATTACCTTTAATAAAATTAACGGTACCAATTTTCTTGCACCAGATGCGCATTTCGACAATACATGTCTCTTCAGTGATGCTCGTGGCCAAAATATTTGAAATCCAAAGCTTATATAAAAGATGAAGAGCTATAATCCAAAAGGTCCAAAAAGTATAGCCATATCCTAACTTGGACATTTATATGTAGTATAGAGATACATGCGTAACATAAGTTCTCGACATAATTTGGCTAAAATATCAGATAAGAATTAACCCTCAAGTTATAATACTAACGACGAAGAAGCGTCAAGCTATATATAATACACGACTTTTTTGTACTTACGACGGAGAATTGAATTAGCCTCAAGTACTATGATGATGATACTGATGCATGTCTTGTATACAGTGACAAGTATTACACACACATATATTTATCATTTTCATTTCATCATCCTTAACATATATATATATATATATATATATATATATATATATATATATATATATATATATATATATATATATATATATATAAATGTCTAAGAATATAACTAAAACACACTAATTGATACATTAAAAAGTTCTATTAGATGTTAAATAGAAATACGCAATATTTCGCTAAACAAATTAGCTTCATCAGGCGTGTGCATCTCTCAAGGTGAAATCGGATGCATGACAGAAAAAAAATTTTGTAGCTTAATCTATACAAGATTTGAGGGATGGGTGTAACATATTAATTCGGTCATAAAATATGTTTGTAGCTACAACTACATGAAGTTGGAATAAAAGTTTAACACATTTATAGATGTTCGATTAATTGTATGAATTTTTATAAATTAATTTGTATGATTTCAAGATAACTATGGTTTTGATTTGCTTTGAAATCTTTTTTCGTCTCTCTCATTGAGTCCATCAGGTTCAAGAGTTCGTAACTGGTGCATCCAAAATCTCTCTCTTTTTTGTCTTCCTTGTGTATCCCAATTTTGATTTTTCTCAATGATTTGAAATGTGATGTTTTCAAAATCATGTCCTGCTCTTAAAAGGTGTCTTGTAATTGGGCAGTTCCTTTCTTTTGTATAAAATGACCGATGGTTATTTAGTCGGATGTTAAATGGGGTTTCTGTTTCACCAACATATTGTAATTTGCAAGTTCCACACGTTAGAACATAAATGCAATTTTGCGTTTTGCAATTTGATGTTATAAATATGTTGTAATTTTTCTTTGTGACTGTGCTGATGAACTGGGTTTCTATATTGGCGACTTTGCAGCACTTACAATTGCCCATCGATAGATGTGTCTTCTTTGTACACAAATATTCCCAAAAATGAAGGAATAGTCGCTTGTGAACAGGTATGGAACAATCGTAAGGATAAACATCCCCCAACAGACTGTCTGGTTCAGTTGCTGAGACTAGTGCTTGAAAACAACAATTTTGTATTCAACGACCAGCACTACTTGCAGGTTGACGGTACCAGTATGGGAACCAAAATGGCACCTTCTTTTGCCAACATTTTCATGGGGAGTCTCGAAGAACGCATCCTTTCGAATGTACCATACAAACCCTTGTCTTGGCTCCGTTATATTGATGACATCGACATCAAATGGAACGAAACTGCAGAACGCCTGCAAGAATTTCTCGATTTCTGTAACAACTTTCATCAATCGATCAAGTTCACATCTGAAGTTTCAAATGAGAAAATTGCGTTTCTCGACACCACCATAACTTTAGAAAACGGAGTCATGACAACAGACCTTCACACCAAAAAAACTGATAAACACCAATTTCTCTCTCCGAAGAGTTGTCACCCGAAACACTGCTCCCGGAGCATTCCGTACAGCCAAGCCATCAGGTTAAAACGGATTTGTTCATCGGAATCAAAGTTAAACCATCGTTTAGGGCAACTCAGACAGCAACTCAAATCAAGAGGTTATAAGAACAAAAGTATTTCAGAAGCTTTCGGAAAAGCAAACGAAAAAGAACGAACAAACCTACTTGAATACAAAGAAAAGACGGCCCAGACAAATAAAATCCCGTTTGTTGTTAGCTTTCATCCTCATCTGACAAATATTTCATCAATTGTCCACAAACACTGGCGTCTTATTGAAAATGATCCTTCCTTAACCGAGATTTTTCCATCACCTCCCGTTATGGCTTACCGCAGACCAAAAAACCTCAAAGATATTCTAGTATCATCCAAAGTATCTAAACGGGAGATATCAACAATCGGAGGTTATAAACAATGCGGAAGGGGCAATTGTAAGTGCTGCAAAGTCGCCAATATAGAAACCCAGTTCATCAGCACAGTCACAAAGAAAAATTACAACATATTTATAACATCAAATTGCAAAACGCAAAATTGCATTTATGTTCTAACGTGTGGAACTTGCAAATTACAATATGTTGGTGAAACAGAAACCCCATTTAACATCCGACTAAATAACCATCGGTCATTTTATACAAAAGAAAGGAACTGCCCAATTACAAGACACCTTTTAAGAGCAGGACATGATTTTGAAAACATCACATTTCAAATCATTGAGAAAAATCAAAATTGGGATACACAAGGAAGACAAAAAAGAGAGAGATTTTGGATGCACCAGTTACGAACTCTTGAACCTGATGGACTCAATGAGAGAGACGAAAAAAGATTTCAAAGCAAATCAAAACCATAGTTATCTTGAAATCATACAAATTAATTTATAAAAATTCATACAATTAATCGAACATCTATAAATGTGTTAAACTTTTATTCCAACTTCATGTAGTTGTAGCTACAAACATATTTTATGACCGAATTAATATGTTACACCCATCCCTCAAATCTTGTATAGATTAAGCTACAAAATTTTTTTTCTGTCATGCATCCGATTTCACCTTGAGAGATGCACACGCCTGATGAAGCTAATTTGTTTAGCGAAATATTGCGTATTTCTATTTAACATCTAATAGAACTTTTTAATGTATCAATTAGTGTGTTTTAGTTATATTCTTAGACATTTATATAATTTTAATTCAGTAACTGTATCAGTTTATTTTCACAAACTGATCCACGCTTAATTAGATTGAATGTTGATTGTTGCTATTTTTAGACATTATATATTATTCTCGCAGGCAACACGCATTACACATATTTTTGTGTGTAATCCTTTCATATCTATTTCCTGTTAAGATCATGGAACAAAGAACTTATTTTAACAAACTACGAAGTTTAACAAAACAGAAAATACAAGTTGAACATCATGTTTCAAACATTAAATCATATATTTATAACAACAAAATACCAAACGGGTTAAATATTAAATTGACACCACAAACACCGGGTGTAAAGTCCTTCAGATTTCTGAAACGTTGGGACGAAACTTTATTCAATTGTTCTTTTCGGCTTCTCCAACTTTTACTCTCCTTTTCTATCTATTCATATAAACAAATCAACTCTGGAATAAATAAAATGATTTCTACACCACCAATGTCCATTACTAACGGAGACATGGATTTAATCAAGAAAAGATTATCCGATATTGAAAGAATAGAAAGTCAAAATTACAAAACCAAGCAACAAAATAAATTTGCCAGAGATGGTCTTAAACAATTTTCAAATTTTGATACAAATAATATTTTAAAAGAGAGTAAGTTAAAACAACCAAGAAAAAGACGTTTTAAAAAACGGACACGACCTGCGGAGAATAATTTAGTTGTTAATCTATCGTCAACAGAATTAACCAACTCCGAAGAAAAATTATTAAGTAGAGGTCTTAACTTCTGTCCTATACCAGCAAACATTAACAACCTACAACTGGAGACAGATGTGGATCAATTTGCTAGACGCCTTCGCCTAAAAGAACATTTTAATAGGCAACACAAAAAAACCTTACAAGAAGCCGGAATGAATGATTAGGAATATGAGAGTGATAAAGAGGACAAGTGCATCCCAAGATTTAAAAAGAAAAGCGAATGGAATCCACCAAGGAGTAAGAACGACAATTTAGAATCCTTTATATCATCAATTAAAACTGAAGTAAAATCATCAGTCAGTGGCAAACGTTTAAGGAATCTCTCTGAACAAGAAAGCCAGGCCATAAATAATTTAAAAAGCCGTGATGATATTGTTATTAAACAAGCAGACAAAGGAAGTGCAGTTGTAGTGATCAACAAAACCGACTACATTGAAGAAGGGAATCGTCAGCTTTCAAATACAAAATTTTACAAACATTTAGAAAGTGATCCTACAAAAGAAATAAGTAAACAAATTAATGAGGTCCTTTCAGACATGAACAGCAAAAAACATATTGATGACGACACGTACGACTATCTACGACCTGATGAAACCTGCACAGCCGGTCGATTTTACTTGCTCCCAAAACTCCATAAAGAAGGGATTCCGGGAAGACCGATAGTATCTGCAAATGGCCATCCAACCGAAAAAATATCTGAATTCGTGGATTACCATCTCAGACCACATGTTAGAACAATGCCATCTTACATTCAAGATACTACAGATTATTTGAAGAAAATTGATTCATTAAACCCCTTACCAAACAACACAATTTTGGTATCGATGGATGTGTCTTCTTTGTACACAAATATTCCCAAAAATGAAGGAATAGTCGCTTGTGAACAGGTATGGAACAATCGTAAGGATAAACATCCCCCAACAGACTGTCTGGTTCAGTTGCTGAGACTAGTGCTTGAAAACAACAATTTTGTATTCAACGACCAGCACTACTTGCAGGTTGACGGTACCAGTATGGGAACCAAAATGGCACCTTCTTTTGCCAACATTTTCATGGGGAGTCTCGAAGAACGCATCCTTTCGAATGTACCATACAAACCCTTGTCTTGGCTCCGTTATATTGATGACATCGACATCAAATGGAACGAAACTGCAGAACGCCTGCAAGAATTTCTCGATTTCTGTAACAACTTTCATCAATCGATCAAGTTCACATCTGAAGTTTCAAATGAGAAAATTGCGTTTCTCGACACCACCATAACTTTAGAAAACGGAGTCATGACAACAGACCTTCACACCAAAAAAACTGATAAACACCAATTTCTCTCTCCGAAGAGTTGTCACCCGAAACACTGCTCCCGGAGCATTCCGTACAGCCAAGCCATCAGGTTAAAACGGATTTGTTCATCGGAATCAAAGTTAAACCATCGTTTAGGGCAACTCAGACAGCAACTCAAATCAAGAGGTTATAAGAACAAAAGTATTTCAGAAGCTTTCGGAAAAGCAAACGAAAAAGAACGAACAAACCTACTTGAATACAAAGAAAAGACGGCCCAGACAAATAAAATCCCGTTTGTTGTTAGCTTTCATCCTCATCTGACAAATATTTCATCAATTGTCCACAAACACTGGCGTCTTATTGAAAATGATCCTTCCTTAACCGAGATTTTTCCATCACCTCCCGTTATGGCTTACCGCAGACCAAAAAACCTCAAAGATATTCTAGTATCATCCAAAGTATCTAAACGGGAGATATCAACAATCGGAGGTTATAAACAATGCGGAAGGGGCAATTGTAAGTGCTGCAAAGTCGCCAATATAGAAACCCAGTTCATCAGCACAGTCACAAAGAAAAATTACAACATATTTATAACATCAAATTGCAAAACGCAAAATTGCATTTATGTTCTAACGTGTGGAACTTGCAGATTACAATATGTTGGTGAAACAGAAACCCCATTTAACATCCGACTAAATAACCATCGGTCATTTTATACAAAAGAAAGGAACTGCCCAATTACAAGACACCTTTTAAGAGCAGGACATGATTTTGAAAACATCACATTTCAAATCATTGAGAAAAATCAAAATTGGGATACACAAGGAAGACAAAAAAGAGAGAGATTTTGGATGCACCAGTTACGAACTCTTGAACCTGATGGACTCAATGAGAGAGACGAAAAAAGATTTCAAAGCAAATCAAAACCATAGTTATCTTGAAATCATACAAATTAATTTATAAAAATTCATACAATTAATCGAACATCTATAAATGTGTTAAACTTTTATTCCAACTTCATGTAGTTGTAGCTACAAACATATTTTATGACCGAATTAATATGTTACACCCATCCCTCAAATCTTGTATAGATTAAGCTACAAAAATTTTTTTCTGTCATGCATCCGATTTCACCTTGAGAGATGCACACGCCTGATGAAGCTAATTTGTTTAGCGAAATATTGCGTATTTCTATTTAACATCTAATAGAACTTTTTAATGTATCAATTAGTGTGTTTTAGTTATATTCTTAGACATTTATATAATTTTAATTCAGTAACTGTATCAGTTTATTTTCACAAACTGATCCACGCTTAATTAGATTGAATGTTGATTGTTGCTATTTTTAGACATTATATATTATTCTCGCAGGCAACACGCATTACACATATTTTTGTGTGTAATCCTTTCATATCTATTTCCTGTTAAGATCATGGAACAAAGAACTTATTTTAACAAACTACGAAGTTTAACAAAACAGAAAATACAAGTTGAACATCATGTTTCAAACATTAAATCATATATTTATAACAACAAAATACCAAACGGGTTAAATATTAAATTGACACCACAAACACCGGGTGTAAAGTCCTTCAGATTTCTGAAACGTTGGGACGAAACTTTATTCAATTGTTCTTTTCGGCTTCTCCAACTTTTACTCTCCTTTTCTATCTATTCATATAAAACAAATCAACTCTGGAATAAATAAAATGATTTCTACACCACCAATGTCCATTACTAACGGAGACATGGATTTAATCAAGAAAAGATTATCCGATATTGAAAGAATAGAAAGTCAAAATTACAAAACCAAGCAACAAAATAAATTTGCCAGAGATGGTCTTAAACAATTTTCAAATTTTGATACAAATAATATTTTAAAAGAGAGTAAGTTAAAACAACCAAGAAAAAGACGTTTTAAAAAACGGACACGACCTGCGGAGAATAATTTAGTTGTTAATCTATCGTCAACAGAATTAACCAACTCCGAAGAAAAATTATTAAGTAGAGGTCTTAACTTCTGTCCTATACCAGCAAACATTAACAACCTACAACTGGAGACAGATGTGGATCAATTTGCTAGACGCCTTCGCCTAAAAGAACATTTTAATAGGCAACACAAAAAAACCTTACAAGAAGCCGGAATGAATGATTCGGAATATGAGAGTGATAAAGAGGACAAGTGCATCCCAAGATTTAAAAAGAAAAGCGAATGGAATCCACCAAGGAGTAAGAACGACAATTTAGAATCCTTTATATCATCAATTAAAACTGAAGTAAAATCATCAGTCAGTGGCAAACGTTTAAGGAATCTCTCTGAACAAGAAAGCCAGGCCATAAATAATTTAAAAAGCCGTGATGATATTGTTATTAAACAAGCAGACAAAGGAAGTGCAGTTGTAGTGATCAACAAAACCGACTACATTGAAGAAGGGAATCGTCAGCTTTCAAATACAAAATTTTACAAACATTTAGAAAGTGAACCTACAAAAGAAATAAGTAAACAAATTAATGAGGTCCTTTCAGACATGAACAGCAAAAAACATATTGATGACGACACGTACGACTATCTACGACCTGATGAAACCTGCACAGCCGGTCGATTTTACTTGCTCCCAAAACTCCATAAAGAAGGGATTCCGGGAAGACCGATAGTATCTGCAAATGGCCATCCAACCGAAAAAATATCTGAATTCGTGGATTACCATCTCAGACCACATGTTAGAACAATGCCATCTTACATTCAAGATACTACAGATTATTTGAAGAAAATTGATTCATTAAACCCCTTACCAAACAACACAATTTTGGTATCGATGGATGTGTCTTCTTTGTACACAAATATTCCCAAAAATGAAGGAATAGTCGCTTGTGAACAGGTATGGAACAATCGTAAGGATAAACATCCCCCAACAGACTGTCTGGTTCAGTTGCTGAGACTAGTGCTTGAAAACAACAATTTTGTATTCAACGACCAGCACTACTTGCAGGTTGACGGTACCAGTATGGGAACCAAAATGGCACCTTCTTTTGCCAACATTTTCATGGGGAGTCTCGAAGAACGCATCCTTTCGAATGTACCATACAAACCCTTGTCTTGGCTCCGTTATATTGATGACATCGACATCAAATGGAACGAAACTGCAGAACGCCTGCAAGAATTTCTCGATTTCTGTAACAACTTTCATCAATCGATCAAGTTCACATCTGAAGTTTCAAATGAGAAAATTGCGTTTCTCGACACCACCATAACTTTAGAAAACGGAGTCATGACAACAGACCTTCACACCAAAAAAACTGATAAACACCAATTTCTCTCTCCGAAGAGTTGTCACCCGAAACACTGCTCCCGGAGCATTCCGTACAGCCAAGCCATCAGGTTAAAACGGATTTGTTCATCGGAATCAAAGTTAAACCATCGTTTAGGGCAACTCAGACAGCAACTCAAATCAAGAGGTTATAAGAACAAAAGTATTTCAGAAGCTTTCGGAAAAGCAAACGAAAAAGAACGAACAAACCTACTTGAATACAAAGAAAAGACGGCCCAGACAAATAAAATCCCGTTTGTTGTTAGCTTTCATCCTCATCTGACAAATATTCATCAATTGTCCACAAACACTGGCGTCTTATTGAAAATGATCCTTCCTTAACCGAGATTTTTCCATCACCTCCCGTTATGGCTTACCGCAGACCAAAAAACCTCAAAGATATTCTAGTATCATCCAAAGTATCTAAACGGGAGATATCAACAATCGGAGGTTATAAACAATGCGGAAGGGGCAATTGTAAGTGCTGCAAAGTCGCCAATATAGAAACCCAGTTCATCAGCACAGTCACAAAGAAAAATTACAACATATTTATAACATCAAATTGCAAAACGCAAAATTGCATTTATGTTCTAACGTGTGGAACTTGCAAATTACAATATGTTGGTGAAACAGAAACCCCATTTAACATCCGACTAAATAACCATCGGTCATTTTATACAAAAGAAAGGAACTGCCCAATTACAAGACACCTTTTAAGAGCAGGACATGATTTTGAAAACATCACATTTCAAATCATTGAGAAAAATCAAAATTGGGATACACAAGGAAGACAAAAAAGAGAGAGATTTTGGATGCACCAGTTACGAACTCTTGAACCTGATGGACTCAATGAGAGAGACGAAAAAAGATTTCAAAGCAAATCAAAACCATAGTTATCTTGAAATCATACAAATTAATTTATAAAAATTCATACAATTAATCGAACATCTATAAATGTGTTAAACTTTTATTCCAACTTCATGTAGTTGTAGCTACAAACATATTTTATGACCGAATTAATATGTTACACCCATCCCTCAAATCTTGTATAGATTAAGCTACAAAAATTTTTTTCTGTCATGCATCCGATTTCACCTTGAGAGATGCACACGCCTGATGAAGCTAATTTGTTTAGCGAAATATTGCGTATTTCTATTTAACATCTAATAGAACTTTTTAATGTATCAATTAGTGTGTTTTAGTTATATTCTTAGACATTTATATAATTTTAATTCAGTAACTGTATCAGTTTATTTTCACAAACTGATCCACGCTTAATTAGATTGAATGTTGATTGTTGCTATTTTTAGACATTATATTATATATATATATATATATATATATATGTTAAGGATGATGAAATGAAAATGATAAATGTATATATATCTTTTTGTATATGCCCAACACTTAAGTATCAAGAGAGCGTAATTTCAACTATAAAGACACACTTGTTATTTTACGAGTAAACCAATACCTGCTCTTACTCATCAATGCATCATGCTTGGTGGAGAAGCCGAAATAAAATACAGTCGTAAAGTCATTCGATCAGGGGGTCTAACAAAATAATTTAAACCGTATTCGAGGCTAGCCTGCTACCAGTCAATGCCATATACATTGTACTAGTATATAATTATGAATATAAAATAGTTTTTTTTAGTCGTGTATCACCTTCACTAGTGATCCTGCCCATGGATATGTCGCAGAGTTGTCACTTATATATATATATAAAAAGAAAAAAAAAGTACAGGTTCCAGCCCCGGCGCAGGGGAGGAATTTACGAATCAAATCTACTCTAACATCGTTAGGTTGATTTTCTAGGCATTTTATACATATTCTAAGGCCTGGTATTTCTTAATCATAAGAAATCCGATGGACAAGGTGTAATTTGCAGTTGTCACTGCACACAGGCAGACATATACATATAAAATAAAATTAAAATTTATTTACAGTGATTGTATGCTTCTAAAAATAGATTAGCATCCTGCAATTATACTGGAGAGATGAGTAGATGATCATTTCTGTACACTAAAAATAAATACTTCGTGTATTATATCAGAGATCCTTGTTTAATTCCTACACGAAGGTAACACCTCCCGAAACGAACGCTTATTTTTTATAAGCTAGAGTTAGAGGAGGGGATAAGGTCTCTGCACAATGCTAGGCGGTGTTGTCGTAGAAGTTAGAAAAAAAGTACAGGTTCCAGCCCCGGCGCCGGGGAGGAAGTTACGAATCAAATCTACTCTAACTTCATTAGGTTGATTTTCTAGGCACTTTATACATATTCTAAGGCCTGGTATTTCTTAATCATAAGAAATCCGATGGCCAAGGTATAATTTGCAGTTGTTACTACACACAGGCAGACATATACATATATTTATTTACAGTGATTGTATGCTTCTAAAAATAGATTAGCATCCTGTAGTTATACTGAAGAGATGAGTAGATGATCATTTCTGTACACTAAAAATAAATACTTCGTGTATTGTATCAGAGATCCTTGTTTAATTCCTACACGAAGGTAACACCTCCCGAAACAAAAGCTTATTTTTTATAAGCTAGAGTTAGAGGAGGGGATAAGGTCTCTGCACAATGCTAGGCGGTGTTGTCGTAGAAGTTAGAAAAAAAGTACAGGTTCCAGCCCCGGCGCCGTGGAGGAAGTTACTAATCAAATCTACTCTAACATCGTTAGGTTGATTTTCTAGGCACTTTATACATATTCTGAGGCCTGGTATTTCTTAATCATAAGAAATCCGATGGACAAGGTATAATTTACAGTTGTCACTACACACAGGCAGACATATACATATATTTATTTACAGTAATTGTATGCTTCTAAAAATAAATTAGCATCCTGTAGTTATACTGAAGAGATGAGTAGATGATCATTTCTGTACACTAAAAATAAATACTTCGTGTATTGTATCAGATATCCTTGTTTAATTCCTACACGAAGGTAACACCTCCCGAAACGAAAGCTTATTTTTTATAAGCTAGAGTTAGAGGAGGGGATAAGGTCTCTGCA
Source organism: Mytilus edulis (assembly GCA_019925275.1). Lineage (NCBI taxonomy): Eukaryota > Metazoa > Mollusca > Bivalvia > Mytilida > Mytilidae > Mytilus > Mytilus edulis. The sequence goes on from CM034362.1 coordinate 94,154,636, forward strand.
CAATGCTAGGCGGTGTTGTCGTAGAAGTTAGAAAAAAAAAGTACAGGTTCCAGCCCCTGCGCCGGGGAGAAAGTTACTAATCAAATCTACTCTAACATCGTTAGGTTGATTTTCTAGGCACTTTATATATATATATATATATATATATATATATCTTACTTCCTATACATTTCTAGGAATATGATTGGTTAAAAGCGTCCTCTAGGAAACCGTGTATATTTAATATTAGGTTCGTTGGGATGCGGGGCTTATTTCATACACGGTTAGTAGTGGAGTTACGTCCCTTTATATTCCATGTAAGGTAATAAGGAGGCGGGGCTTATTTCATACACGGTTAGTAGTGGAGTTACGTCACTTTAGAAAAACAAAACAGTACTGAGAAAAAAATCTTAAAGGTTTCAACAGACAAAGAAAGTGATGAGAAAGTGAAATAAATTCATAAAACACATTTAAATCTAACAAGTTGTCATTGTTGGCATCTGTTTTCGTAGGATCAACGGAGGTAGTTTCTTAATCATGTTAATGCTAACTGTATTGAAGACTTGCTCATTTTGATAGGTCACTAGTCTAAATTTCACACGTTAAGATAGTCGGTAAGATAAATTCGTCACATAGTGTGCTAGTGGCGTAATACGGTATATATGGGGTCAGTAAATTCCATATGAGGATTCGAGCTTTGCTCTCACCCTATATGGAATTTACTGACCCCATATATACCGTATTAGGTCACTAGCACACTATGTAACTAATAATATATATATATATATATATATACTCCCAAAGCGAGACAAAAATTGAAACTAAAATTTTTCGCTAACTCAATCAATTTATGTAATTGCTTTATAATCCACTTCTAATTGGATAAGTATGAGTAAAAGAAAATTCCCGTTAAGACTGAAGTGACATTATAGTTGTCTCAAAAATGTAACAAGTATGTAAATTTGCATTCTCATCCACTTTTAATCAGAGATACTTGAGAACAGGATATTTTAGAAAATAATTATGTACTATAAACTGATAGTTTACTATCCACAGTTGCCAATGTTTATATGCAGATTATTATTCATCAGTTGCTAATCAAGTACACCTTCCAAATTACGATATATAATATACTCAATTGGTGTACACATTTATTTACATACATTATTATCAATTACACTATTCTTTGTTTTAATGTGCGTTCACTTCCATTTACAAGAAAAGTGTATGTCAACTATTAAAAACTTTAAAAACGTACAAGACCTATTTTATTTTATTTTTAGATATACACATCCTGTTGTCGTACCTTTTCCCAGTTGAAAAAAATCGGAGATCGTAAATTAAGGAGATTTTCTGCGGTAGAAGCGAACGTTTGAAATGATGCTTAATAAAGTATGATGCAATCCCAGTTATCAACTTCAACAGAGACTCATTCTGATTAACACTTTGAGTTCAATTTTTCTGAAATTGCTAAAACAAAAACTTATTTTAAAAATAAATACACATGGAAATTAAATATTTATAATAAAACATGAAAAAAAACGAAAAGAAGAAGGGACACCAATCTGATAACGACAAACAAAAGCAATAAAATATCAAATAATAAAAGGTTCATTAAATTTTGCCAAGTGTATCGGAAAAACAAAGTCATGGTATGGTCAAAAGCATGAAAGACAACTCAAATGAATCGTATGATATGTAAAGATACGTATATATACGTGGTCTTATGGCAGTGAAGTTTAGGCGGGAATCTCAATAATCACGTGATATATAAAAATCATGATTTCTTTTGTTTTTCATCATCTTAGAAATACTTGATATTGATAAAATTTCTTATGAATGGGTTTACTAATTTAGAAGTACTTAGTTTAAACTTGAGGGACGCATTTAACAAAATTAATTGTTTAGCAATAACCGGTCCCGTTACGTGCGTACGTCGAATTAGGTACGCATGTAATTTTATTGGAAATCTCTATTAGAAGCTAAGATGAGAGATACGATTTTAGCAGAATTATATGGTATAACCAATCAATAGTATTGACATTGCATTTGATTATACTGTTAAGTGTACTTTTTGATTCATTGTGGAGTTGAATGAAGATAACATTGCAATCCGTGTTGGGTTTACTTAACAACATACTTTTGTTCTTTATTGACTATTTTTCACCAAACGTTTTCCGAGTAATAGAACTTCAATTCTTATGAGTATTTGCATATACTGTAATTCATGAGCCGTTTACGTATATGATAGTACGGATAATTATCTGCACTTGAGATCTAGAGTTTTAATTAATACATATTAAATAAGAATGTTCTAAAATTGTTTTTGATTTAAAAATGAAAACAAAACTTTACAAGTTTCATTCCTCCGAACTGCTCTTTTTGGGGGTTAACATTTATCAGGAACTATCAAATCTGAATATTTTAAAGACAAACATGTATAAGAACCGAAACCGTAAAGAGCGTGATGACTAAAAAGGATCCAATCTAATAGCTTGATCCATCTAAGGCCAACGTTGCCTATTAGAGTTGAAAACCAAATTATAGAATAATTTTACAAAATAAGTATTAGGAAGGTTTTTAGAATGTTTTAAAATTTAAATACTTGATGTTATTGTTAAAAAATAATAAATTAAAAAGACGCATAAAAAGCCTTCCTTTAAAAATGTTAATTGTTACACTGATATAGTTTTTACATTATATTCTTACAAATGATCTGCAGTGATCCCAACAATTGTATTCTTCTTCTAAACAGTTTTTCAACGTCTCACAAATATTTGTAAATATGACACTCACCGAAACAAAGACAAATGATTTAAAGATTATTTCTATTGTCAAGGATTATCTATCTCAATCTTAAAAATGTGTTTTGATTTAAAACTTAAAAGCATAATGTAATTAAGGAGACCTCCACCGGTTAGATTTTCTATAGTCAATTATTTAAAAATATACAAATTATATTGATCAGTATGCCGTGTTTTTGTATAGCAACACAATATTTATACAAAAGGTAACAAAACGTCAGCGTGTATGGATATATCATATTACACTAGTGCATATAAAGCTTTAAACTAGAATCGACATTAGGAGAAACATACTTGTACAAAATTTGCTTTAAAAAAAAGTTGTTTACACTGATGTGTTGGCTTGTGTAATTAACTAATGCTAAACAATATTCATGTAGTGACCCTATTGTAAAAAATCTCTCTTTGATTTGCAATAATAATCGTATTAAAGTAACGGTTTACACTATCTGTATATTCGAAATTAAATACACTATAAATAAAAAAAAGGTTGAAAGGGGTAACTGGGAGAATCGTATTTGAAAAGATAGGGATCATTTCAACATGCTAGGAAAGAAAGAGGGAGTTAACGACTAACTTTCGTCGTTTTCACTTGATATAAAAACACAAATTTCGATATTCGAAGTTAAGGAAATTTAAAAATAAAGAGCAAAATGTAAGAAAAAATAACAATGGAAAAATAACAAAACACAAATCCGACTGAATCATGGCTAACGAAAAAAGGGCAATCAATATTCAACAATGAAACTGAAAATTGAGCACTAAGCTGTCACCACTATAACTCATGCACGCTTGACCATAATAACTCTGTGACAAACACGACACGCTAGGCCTTGATAACTCCACGACAAACATGGCACGATATATCATAATAACTCCATGACACACATGACACGGTAGACCACACAAATTCCATGACAAACATAACACGCTAGACCACAATTTTATGCTGTGAGTGCATTACTGTATAAACCTTGTACGAGGTCCAATCAAAGGTCGACAAATTTGTGGTTCATGTGTCTGAATAAAATCAACGGTACCAAGTTTGTTGCACCAGATGCGCATTTCGACGATACATGTCTCTTCAGTGATGCTCGTGGCCAAAATATTTGAAATCCAAAGCTTATATAAAAGATGAAGAGCTATAATCCAAAAGGTCCAAAAAGTATAGCCAAATTCGTGAAAGGAATCAGAGCTTTGCATGAGGGAGATACATTCCTTAATTTATAATAATTTCTAATATTTTGTAACAGCAAATTTTAATAACACAAAAAATCCGTATTTTCATGCCAGTACCACTGGGCTGGTGATACTCTCGGGGACTAATAGTCCACCAGCAGAGGCATCGACCCAGTGGTAGTAATAAAATCAACGGTACCAAGTTTGTTGCACCAGATGCGCATTTCGACAATACATGTCTCTTCAGTGATGCTCGTGGCCAAAATATTTGAAATCCAAAGCTTATATAAAAGATGAAGAGCTATAATCCAAAAGGTCAAAAAAGTATAGCCAAAGGGCGTTCGATTGGCTTAGTAAGAAAAACAAGTACATGTCTTAGTTTGGACAAAATGGGATGTAAAGAGAGAGTCATTACAAATACTTAATAAGTAACATAGAATGATCTTGTAACTAATGTTTATATCTTACAAGAATAGATGTCTGTGTGTTTACATTTATCAATTCTCAATTTTATTTGTCATAATCACTCGAGAAAAAAAGCGTTACTCTAAAAAAAAATGAATATGAAAACACACGTTCCAAGCTTAACACTATACTATAATTTACTATAAACATTTAAAAAATAATTGAAGAAAATAAGAAGACTACTTACGCATCTGAGTCAACTATGTATCTGTAAATAACAATGCAGGAAACTTTGCAATGACCCACGTCTGAAGTACTATATAATGTGTCCTTGTTAATGCACAACAGATGAATGAGAAGTGTGTCTTTCTCTATATACTTTGCGCATGCGTATATATACATTTCTACTTCCTCATTCTCAAGTATTTAAACATGTCTAGCATTGTTTACAGGACAATTGGTAGGTAATTAAATATGTCTACTGATACTTCCCTCGTGAACTAATACGGAAAAGATAAGGAACACATTTAAAACGGAAAATTTAAAAACATGTTGATCTTTGTGAATATGTATCGAAAATTAAGAAAAAAACAAGGAAATAGAAAAACAGGGAAAAATATAATGCAGTTACATAAAATATAATATGCATTCATCATATACTTAATAAGGTGATAATTTTGTCCCGGTCCCGGACATATGAAAATGTATATTGATAAATACTAAATGTAAATTTGTTTTTAATAATAATTATACCACTATCGGGACAGAGTTTTTTTATGTAAGTCCTTAAGAGATGTCCTATTACTTCTCTTGTTTTTACTCTAAAGAACAATAATTCGTATTGGTGGTAAGTACTTTAAATTTCCTTTGGTTACCTTTAAAAATGCAGTGATTAACAGTGATTAAGTCAATGCAAAACCTGCTTAGGTATAAATAGAGACATCAAATATAGTTCCAGGTACATTATAAAATGAAATTTTACGCTGAAAATAAGATGTAATTGTATTGTATCATGTAATTTATTCCAATTGCCTAAGTCCAATGAGCCTGTACCACTCAACTTAAACTTGTTTTATACAAGGCAACATAAATATGTGTAATGAATTTAAACTATGTTGGACAATATCGGTCTCGCTGTTCATTTTGGTTGTTTTCTCTGCTTACATTTTTTTTCTTTTTACTATTTGCTAGTCAACACTCGTCTTTTTAGGGCACATGTACTTCTAAAACAAGTAATCTATACATTATTTATGAAGTTTGTCCGTCACAATGACCTTTACATGGTCCTTAACATTGTTATTGGTGTTGAAGTCTGTCTGTTATGATAAACTTTACATTGCACCTGGTGTTGAAGTATGTCTGTCATTATGAGCTCTCGATGGCACCATACTGTGTATCCTTGTCGAGGAATATGTGTCAAGATGAGCTCTACATGGCATCATACTGTGTTACTTGTGTCAAGGTCTGTCTGTCATGATGACCTCTACATCTGACCTCGAATGCCGTATTTCCGCCATGGAAAATTACCGGCACGATTCTATTGATGCTTGTATTGCCATTTTTGGATGCATATGTTAATATTTTTAAACATACAATGAGATGTGTGCAAAGCGCTGTAAACAGACGATGATATACTGTGTACTTGGGTTAGCTATTTCGGATAGACTGAGCTCAGTGATAAACATGAGTACTCTCACACTTACTATCAACAACAAAGTGATAAATGCAGCATTGTTTTGCTCTTCAACTATGTACTTTTTTGGCTTGATAAATATTTTCAGATGAGCGTCACTGGTGTGTCTTTTGTATTCTGGCGTACTAAATTATATTCCTGGTACCTTTGATAACTATTCGATATTCAACTCAGAAAGGTTGCATAAAACGACCAATCACAGCTCCGCCAAACTTAGAAATGGCTGTTACCATTTAAACTAAAAAAAGAACCATGCCCGCTGAATAGTTGCGTATTAGTTTTGCACGAAATTGGAAAGAAAATAGTTGTCCATTAACCATTTTAAATGATGACAATCGTCATATACACCTGATTAAAGGTACATCTATTTGTTACATGAAATAATTTGACGATATAGAGGGTACGGTAGATGAAAATCCGATAAATGCCGTACGACGTGGCATTGAAGAGACATGAGACAATGAGCCCTCGATACTGCCTCAAAGTTTAGATCAGTTACCTAATATGCCAGCCCATTTAACCGACCTATATCCACGTTCAATCGACTCACTTTGACCTATTTTATTCCAACCATGAATTAAGTAAAAAAAGAAAACGCACAACAACCCTTCCTTTAAAAAAATGTTTAGTGTTACTCGGACATATTTTGGAGATTATATTCTTACAAAAGATCTACTGGAATTTTAAAAAAAATGCTATCAACATTGTCGGACAAAAAGTGCATTCATCTTCTTCTGAACATTTTTTCAACGCCTCACAAATCTTTGTTAATATGACACTAACCGAAACAAAGAGAAATGATTTAAAGATTACTATTATTGTCAAGGAGTATATATCTCAATCTCTGTGGTTGGATTTAAAGTTTGTAAATCATAATGTTATTGAGGAGACATCCACTGGGTAGATTTTACTATAGTCTATTATTAAGTATACACATGATATGTATCAGTAGGCCGTGTTATTGTATATCAACTACACATTTTTACAAAAACTAGCAAAACGTTAGCGTGTAAGGATATATCATATTACGCAAGTGCATATAAAGATTCAAAATAGAAACGACATCTGGACAAACGGATTTGTACAAGTTTTGCTTTACAAAATGTTTGTTTACACTGATGTGTTTGCTTATGCAATTTTAAAACTAATATTCACAGATATTCACGCAGTGATCTTGTTGTACCAAAATTGTACTAAATACATTATTGATAAACAAGAATGGAAGGGGTAAATGCAAGAATCTACGTTTTTTAAAAGGAGGGACACAAATGAACATGGTCTGCAGAGGGAGTTAACGACTAATTTTCGTTGTTTTTACTTGAAATAAAAACAAATTTCGAAATTCGAAGGAATATTATTTTAAAAGTAAGGAGCAAAATGTAAGAAGATACCGATGGAAAACGTACAATAACAAAACACAATCAGACTTGATTATGGCCAACGAAAAACAAGCGGTCAATTTTCTACACTGAAAACTAAGCACTTAGCTGAGATAACCAGTCAACCCAATAACCCCATGAACAACATAACACGATCGACCACAATAACTCCATGACAAACATGACATGCTAGTCCACTATAACTCCATGACAAACATGACCCGTTAGATCACAACAACTCCGTGACAAACATGGCATACTAGACTACAATAACTCCATGACAAACACGACACGCTAGACCACAGTAACTCCATGAAAAACATAACACGATCGACCACAATAACTCCATGACAAACATGACATGCTAGTCCACTATTACTCCATGACAAACATGACCCGTTAGATCACATAAATCCAAGACAAAAATGACTCGCTAGACCACAATAGACCAATAGAACTCCTTGACAAACATGACACGCTAGACCACACAAACGCCATGTCAAACATGACAAGCTTTGCCACAATAACCCCATGTCAAACATGACATGCTAGACCACAATAACTCCATGTCAAACAGGACACGCTAGACCACAATAGCCCCATGACAAACATGACAAGCTAGACTACAATAACACAATGTCAAGCATGACAAGCTAGACCTCATTAACCCCATTTCAGATAAGGGAAATGTCTGTCACACAGAGCCAGGGAGTTATCACATGTATTCCTAAAGAAGGCAAATCAAAACAGTTCTTACGCAATTGGCGTCCAATTGCACTTTTGAATTCAACATACAAACTAGCTTCTAGTTGTATTGCTGAAAGGATAAAGTCAGTTCTAAATAGAATTTTTGATTCACATCAAACAGGCTTTATCCCGGGTAGATTTATTGGGGAGAAATGGAGACTTATATATGATATTTTACAATTTACAGAAGAAAATATATCCCTGGTATATTATTACTCATTTATTTTGAGAAGGCCTTTGACTCTATATCATGGGCCTTTCTTTTTGAAACACTGAAGTATTTTAATTTTGGAGACTATTATGAACTGGATAAAACATTTTATAACGATATTACATCTACTGTCACCCAGAACTGCTGTCTGTCAGACTTTTTGCCATGTGAAGAGAGGCTGTAAACAGGGTGATCCTTTGTCTCCTTACCTTTTCTTGTTATGTGCTGAAATATTAGGCATTTTAGTAAGAAACAGTGATGAGATCAATGGTATTACGATAGACAATTCAGAGTATATTTTGTCTCAATGTGCAGACGACACATCACTTATTTTAGAAGGGAAGCCTACCTCGCTGGATGCATCTCTCCGTATATTACAAGTATATGCTGAGATATCAGGACTGAAAATTAACTTAGACAAAACAAACGTTATATAGATAGGTAGTAAAAAACATAGTCAAGACAACATATGTGTAAAGTGGGGACTGAAATGGGTTTCAGTACCTTCAAAGTATTGGGTATCACTTTCTGTGTTGATTTAGATAGTATGTTAAAACTAAATTATGCTCCCCTAATACAAGAAATAGAAAAAAAATATTACAAAAATGGTCAAAAGAGTAACTTACCCCGTTTGGTAAAATAACAATTATAAAGTCATTAATTATATCAAAATTTAATCATCTGTTCTTGTCCATCCCAGTTCCAGATGATAATATGATAAGTCAACTTAATAGTAAAATTTATTCATTCATTTGGGATGATAAGCCTGACAAGATAAAACGGGGTCTTCTATGTCAGGAATACTTCCAAGGGGGCCTAAAAATGATTAATTTGAGAAATTTTATACAAGGGTTCAAACTTACTTGGGTTAGAAGATTATTTAAGTCAAAATTGATATGGATTCAATTATTTACCTCCACCCAAAATATAAATTTTACAGAGTTGGCTTATTTTGGAATTATTAAAATATAAAAAAAAAACAATTTTTGGATGAAGTTTTTCATGCTTGGAAAACTATGTCAAAACCCAGACATCCATTTATTTTGAGGAAATCATTTCTACATCTATATGGCATAACGAACATATTAAAATTGATAATGTCAGCTTTTACTATAAAAATTGTGCACATCATGAGGTATGGACTGTAAATGACCTGTTAGATGAACATGGAGATATCTTAACGTATGATTATTTTGAAAGTATGTATAATTTCAAACCCATGTTTATTCAGTTTTATGGACTTACATTAGCACTACAAAAGTGGCTACAAGACATTGGAATCAAAACTGAAAGAGAAAAAAAACCATCAGGCTATTATACCTTTTAACATCAATATTTTCTTCAAGTCCGAAAAAGGCTCAAAGGACATGTAAGGACACCTACGGGTGCGGGAATTCTCGCTACATTGAAGACCCATTGGTTGCCTTCGGCTGTTGTTTGCTCTATGGTCGGGTGGTTGTCGCTTTGACATATTCACCATTTCCTTTCTCAATTTTTATATTTTAAATCAAGGAATTTTACCTACAAACTTTGAAGCAGAAAATTAATTGGAAGGTATTCTTAACAAAGCTGTAGAAAATAGGAAAAAATTACACTTGTGTGTTACCAAGGTTTAAAAAAACACTAGGTTATGTTGGTTTCAATATATAATTATTCATTATATTTTAGGGACAAATGCTTTACTATTTAAGATGAAGCTTGTTAATTGTAATTTGTGTACATTTTGCAAGGAAGAGCTTGAAACTATAGAACATTTTCTTTGGGGTTGTCATATTGTAGCCGACATTTGGCACAATCTAAATTCATGGATTTTCGATAAGGTTCTTATCGAAATTCAACTTAATTTGAAAATTGTCATTTTTGGCCTTTGTGAAAATTCTCAACTGAATTTTATTAAGAATAAAGTTATATTACTGACGAAGAACTTTTTTTACAGATGTAAGATGCAAGATATGAAACCTAATATAAAAGGCCTCCAAAATTACATCAAAGAAAACTTGATTTTAGAGAAACATATTTCTTCAAAATACTTAAGTGTTGAAGAACACAACTTGTACTGGAACGCATGGGCTAAGGTTATTGATTAAATTGATACATGTATGTATATGAGCATTTGAAATTATTTATACACTGTTATACCGTATCACATGTATGCTCATATATCTCTCGCACTACTATTACTATATGAATGAAAATGTTATAACTATACTTAATCCATAGATTTCTAAGTGTTAGTTCATATAATGCTTATTATGCTTATTCATTTCATTTGCTTGCTTATTGTGCAATAAGATTAATATATGTTGATACTTGTAAATTCATGAAGAAAAAAAATAAATTATAAAAAAAACCCATGTCAAACATAACACGCTAGACCACAATAACTCAATGACAAACATGACACGTTACACCATAAATAACTCCATGACAAACATGACACACTAGGCCACAGTAACTCCATGACAAACATGGCAAGCTAGACCAAAATAATTCCAATACAAACATGACACGCTAGACCACAATAACTCCATGACAAACATGAAATGCTGGACCACAATAACTCCATGACAAACATGACACGCTAGACCACAATAACTTCATGAGTAACATGATAAGATAGACCCCAGTAACTCCATGACTGACAAACATGACAAGCTAGACCACAATAACTCAATGACAAACATGACAAGCTAGATCAAAATAACTCCATGACAAACATGACACGCTAGACCACAATAACTCCATGACAAACATGACACGCTAGACCACAATAACTCAATGACACACATGATACGCTAGACCACAATGGTTGTTGTACATATATCTACAAAAATGAACTGAGTACATGACTGTATATACTTTTTATAAGATTTCATCAAATATCGACTATTCAGAATAATTTTGGTTCATATGTCTGACAGAAATTATTATATAATTGCCAGTGATTACAACACATTACAATTATTTATAATGAAATTACTAATCGGTTTAGCTATTGTTTAGTCCGTCTGACAACACGGTCAGGAATTTGTGTCTTTCATTCTCCAAAAAATGGTACTATTGCGCACTAAGGATTAATGTATATTGAGCAAGTTATACAAATTTAGTTCAAATTGATAAATTAAGAGAAATGTAAAATATGTCAGTGTGTTTACTTGACAATCCAGTATAATAACATTCTACCAAAGATAATAAGTCATCTACGGTGTAAAGAATATGGAAATAGGAAATATGACAACATTCCTACTCAAGAGCAGAAAACAACCAAAGGAAAGCACTAGGTCCAACACAGCGAGAAAATCCAGGATCCGGAGGCGGGCTTTAGCTGGCCCCTAAATATAATTATGTACTAGTTCAGTAAAACTGGGCGTCATACTAAACTCTAAAACATTCAATAAAACTTAAATTAAAAAAAAATACAAGACTGACAACGGCCACGTGCTCTTGACATGGGACATACGCACACATGCGGTTGGGTTAAACCTGTACTTGTACGTCTCACTAAGCCAAACGGACGTCCTCTAAGGTGTGTTTTTTTATTATCATTTGTGCCGGTAATCACCAGCTCGGAAGTCAGTTTTGGCATAATTTATAACAAATCGTCTAAAAAGTGGATGCCTTCAAGGGGAATTGAAGAATATAACTCACTTTAACCTATTTCAATCCATCCATGAATTAAGTAAAAAAAAAAACGCACAACAATCCTGCCTTTTGAAATGTTTAGTACTACACGGACATATTTTGGACATTATATTTTTACAAATGATTTACTGTAATTTCAAAAGAGATGCTATCAACATTGTCGGACGACAAGTGTATTCATCTTCTTCTGAACATTTTTTAAACGCCCCACAAATCTTTGTAAATATGACACTCACATAAACAAAGACAAATGATTTAAAGATTACTATTATTGTCAAGGAGTATCTATCTTAATCTTCCAAGCTGTGTTTTGATTTAAAAATTGTAAAGCATAATGTTATTGAGGAGACATCCACTGGGTAGATTTTCTATAGTCTATTATCAAGTATACACATGATATGTATCAGTAGGCCGTGTTATTGTATAGCAACTACACATTTATACAAAAACTAACAAAACGTTAGCGTGTAAGGATATATCATATTACACAAGTGCATATAAAGCTTTAAACTAGAATCGATATCTGGACAAACATATTTGTACAAGTTTTGCTTCACAAAATGTTTGTTTACACTGATGTGTTTGCTTGTGCAATTTTAAAACTAATATTCACATATATTCATGCAGTGACCCTGTTGTACAAAAATTGTACTAAATACATTATTGATAAACAAGAATGGAAGAGGTTAATGCAAGAATCTACGTTTTTTTTTAAAGAGGGATACAAATGAAAATGGACTAATTTTCGTTGTTTTTACTTGATATAAAAACAAATTTCTATATTCGAAGGAATATTATTTTAAAAGTAAAGAGCAAAATGTAAGAACATACCGATGGAACACGTACAATAACAAAACGCAATCAGACTAAATCATGGCCAACGAAAAACAAGCGGTCAATTTTCTACACTGAAAACTGAGCACTTAGCTGAGATAACCAGTCAATCCAATAACTCCATGAACAACATAACACGATCGACCAAAAAAACTCCATGACAAACATGACATGCTAGACCACAATAGACCAATATAACTCATTGACAAACATGACACGCTAGACCACACAAACGCCATGTCAAACATGACAAGCTATACCACAATAACCCCATGTCAAACATGACACGCAAGAGGACAATAAATTCATGGCAAACGTGACATACTTGACCACAATAACTCTGTGACAAACATGACACGCTACACCACTATAACTCAATGACAAACATGACACGCTAGACAACAGTAACTCCATGACAAACATGACAAGCTAGACCACAAAAATTCCATGACAAACATGACACGCTATACCACAATAACTCCATGACAAACATGACACGCTAGACCACAATAACTCCATGACAAACATGACACGCTAGACCACAGTAATCCATGACAAACATGATAAGCTAGACCACAATAACTCAATGACAAACTTGACACGCTAGATCACGATAACTCCATGACACACATGACACGCTTGTCCACAATGTTTATTGTACATATATGTACAAATTATCTGAGTGCATGACTGTATAAACGTTTTACAAGGTTTCATCAAATATCGACTATTCAAACAAATTTTGGTCCAGAAATTAGTATAGAATTGCCAGTTATTACAACACATTACAATTATTTATAATGAAATGAGCTAATCGGTTTAGCTATTGTTTAGTCCGTCTGACAACACGGTCAGGAATTTGTGTCTTTAATTCTACAAAAAAATGGTACTATTGCGCACTAAAGATTAATGTACATTCAGGAAGTTATACAGATATAGTTCAAATTGATAAATTATGTAGAAACGTAAAATATGACAGTGTGTTTACTTGACAATCCAGTATAATAACATTCTACCATAGATACTAAGTCATGTAGGGTGTAGAGAATATGAAAATAGGAAATATGACAACAATCCTACTCGAAGCAGAAAGCAACCAAAGGAAACCACTGGTCCAACACAGCGAGAAAATTCAGGATCCGGAGGCGGTCTTTAGCTGACCCCTAATAATATTTGTTGTCCAAAGCGTTTTTCTTTTCCCACTTTCATCCTGAATTCTCAATGAAAAAAAAAAACAATTGCGGGAATGTAACAGAATCAAAAACAATGGAAGAGCTAATCTACCAATTGAAAAAAAGAATGACAACTCCATCTAAGGTTCATCTTTGGAAATGAAAAATTTGTCATTTAACAATTTTGAAGATTTTCCCATGTTTCATTAATTTTATCAATTTTGGGGCTCTTATCGTTAAAAAACTGTTTTCATACTGTCAATACAAATGAAGAGGACCAATGTGAATTGATTTAAGAGGCTGTTCATTTGAACACCAGACAAGGGATGAATAAATGTTGGCACATTAAATTTTCTGGAAATTAGTTTTCTTGCATTAAATGCCCTTGTTATTAGATGCAACACATGGTGTGTATTTATTTTTTGGATGCAAGTTTGATATAGTCTAAAAAAAATTGGATGTTTTAGTACCTTGTTTTACCCTTTATGTCCATTGTAAAAGTGCATTTTTTTTGTCCCACATTTATTTGAAAAGTAAAAATTGTTTAAATATTTAGATAAATGTGTAATTCATACTCTTAAGCTAACAAAATATTTGGATCTACATTATTAGTGCCTATTTCTTTGTTTGAAACATAACACTATTATATTTGAATACCAGTGGGAATATTTTCAATGAATATGTTATTTTGTCAATAAAATATTACAATTAATAGTCTATCATTGATAATAAATTACAATATTGGGAAAAAAACACAAAGACTGTGATTAAACTCTTTTTATTGAAAAAATATATCAATTGAAATAAATTTACTGCAGATTCATTGACTGCATTTGTATACAACTTATAAGAAACATGGAGGGAACAAATGACTCCTGCAGTTTCAGAAGGTTAGGAGACTGTTCTGACCATATAATCGTCTTTCTTGACTCCCAAAAAGATGTTGTTTATATATCTTAAAGTGTGTACTACAGGTGAAAATGTAAATGAGCAGGATCTGATATTGTATCGCGCTGGATTTTTTGATGAAGATGCAACCTACAGACAATTGCTACTTATTTGCAAAGCCCATAGAGGTTCTCTTGGGACTTATTTGAAAACAAACAGTTTGAAGTGTGCCTATCCAGTCCATACAACAAAGTGTAAAGGAGATAGAGCCATTGATTTCAAAACATCAACAGAAATATTTTTCCTGTACCAATCCTTGATACCTGTTTGAAGTGGTAAGTTACATGTAATTACGGTTGTGTCCTTTCCTTAACCCTCTTGCTGCCAAGCTGAAATATGTGTTCATCACCGGTAGTCTGCCAAGCCGACAGTACAGGTACATGAACACATGTAGTATATTTGATAGACTCAAATCGACGCCCAATTTATACGTCATAATATAAAACAAGCATCCAAATCGACGTCCAATTTTTTGGCCTCAAATCGACATCCGTTTTCGCGGAACTGCTGCAATGACATTTTGCAGCAAATTACTTTATTTATGGCTTTACTTGCAATGAAACAAAGACTATTCCAATAGATTGATTTGTTAAGGGAAAAAAGTTATGTCGAGACTTTTTACCTTTATTAATATCTTGTGAATGGAACAGTGTTAAAGAAGTCTGGTGATTAGATTGACCATCATGGAAGATGTATCGCAATCAAGAATTAATTCAGCACATAAGCCAAGGACAAAGTATAATGCAATATTTATTTCCAGGAAAGACCGTTTGAATGAATTCCATTGGAGTTGGTTTTTTTTATGATTTGGTTTGATTGCCAATGATACATGTATGTCAACTCTCCATCCAAGACCTAAAGTAGTAAAAATAAGCAAATATAGTTCACAGTACGGTATCAACGTGGAGCCTGTCAGTTTCTCAATTTGAGGGTTTAGATTTTAGACAACGATTTGAGTCTGTGTTTGTGAAGTAAGCTGCTTAACGAAATGAACATTACATTGAACAACAAATCGGAGTACTTACCTTGTTTTTATTGGATACCTAAGCTTCACAAAATTGCGTACACACAACAGTACATTGCCGACTCATTTACATGTTCACTTAAAGATTTATCCATTAGATTGAATAAAATTCTGTCACAGTGAAATAGGGTCTTCATAAATACTGTGGAACTGTTTACTCGCGTAGTAGTATTAACCATATGTTGATTCTTAAAAATTCTAAAGAACTTCTAGATTATTTTAATCTCGGTCTTTTTTCTGAAATCAGTTCTATCAGAACTTTTTATTTTTCAACCCTGTATAAACTATTCCCCATGTGAAATTGAAAAGTTGCCGGAAATAAAAATCCATGAACCAGGGGTATGTCAAAGAACGTCTCATTCTTTTTATAAAAAAAAATCATCGGAAGGTACCAATACCTTGTTAATAAATATTCCGTATCAACTTTACAAATAATACATGATGGTCTTGATGTATACATTTTGCGTACTGACGTTGTTTATCATCTTAAATACGTGTTATATGGTTCTTTTATTTGTCTACGTGTTATACATGTTATATATTTTTTTTATTTGTCTGTGTTCAATTATTAATATTACTTTTACTGTTTGGTCTAGTTTATGTGTTATCCATTTGACGTGGCTCGGTAATTATCCATCCCGTCAATGGGTTTGTATTATGTTTAATTTTTGCTGGTGTGTATTGTATATGCGACTGTGTGTGTTTCTTTGGTTCTTATAACATTGTATAACGTGACTCGGTACTTTTTAAAATCCCGTCATTATGTTATTGTTCTATTATATGTCATTATGATATCATTCTATTATAAATTTGAGAATACTTTGAACGACAAACGACACAATCATTTTACTCGCGAAATAGTATTAACCATATATGGATTCTTAAAAACTCTAAAGAACTTCTGAATAATTTTAAATCTCTGTCTGTTTTTGAAATTAATTCTAACATAACTTTTTTTTACCCTGCATGCCACCATTCCCCATGCGAAATTATAATTGTACTGACATTGAACGACACAATTTCCTCCTATGTGACGTTTGCATTTTTTGACGCCAAACAATGAATGTGTTGTTTTTAATTAGATGCTTTTTTGCTTTTTTGTAAATATTTGATTGTTTTGAGATTGTGACACGTTGATGACTGCTGTAACCATATTTTGACTATTTTACTGATTACGTCTGTTTTGTTCACGCATTGTTGTAACGGAATTTGATACGACTGTCATACAAGTGAGAGGTTTAGTGCTATAAACAAGGTTCAATCCACCATTTTCTACATTTGAAAAGGCCTGTACTAAGTCAGGAATATGTTCATTCGTCCATTCGTTTGATGTGTTTTATGATTTGATTTTGCCATTGATTAGGGACTTTCCGTTTTGAATTTTCCTCAGACTTCAGTATTTTTGTGATTTTACTTTATGTTGTGTTGTAATGTTACACCACTGTCTTTCGCAAAGATGAAGGCTGGTCCCTGTTATAATGTTTAAACCAGCTGCATTTTAAAACAATTGTCCTAAGACAGAATTCTGTTGTTAACTTGTTGTTGTCTGTTGGTAAGGTTCATATGTATATTTCATTTCTAGTTGTCATATAAAATATTCCGGTGGTATTCCTGTTTGAATTGTATTACTACACTAGTTATGTTTTGGCCTTTAAAGCTTCGTTTCGGCGTGAGTCAATACTTCGCCTTGGAGGCTGGAATTCGTATTAACACGAAGGTTAAGATAAATCTTTTAATAAGGTAAACTTTAAATCGCTCTTTTTACCTAATTTTTATTCATAACAATTTCGGTTGGATAACATCTGCTCAAGTAGAAACTATTGTTTAATATGTAAATGATTTCGGTGAAAATTAAATTTACGGAAAAAGGAAAAAAAAACATGGCTTTTCCTCAAAAGTGATTAGCATTTAGTCATAAGACATTTGATTTCTTGAAGAAAGTTTTGTTCTAAATGAATGACATTAGACTTCTGTATATTAAAATTTAATTGCAATAGAAATATACTGATAGAGAAAACAAAACAACATGGTCAACGCAAATTTCTTATACGGTGATTTTTGTTCTATTCTAAACACCTGAATCTTCAATTATAAAACACAATTTCAGATAACCAAATGCCTTTTTAGTTTTGGAATTTCAGTCAGAGGAGAGCAACTATCATAAAGAAGCTTTCAGATGGAGAAATGTATTGTTTGTTCTACACTTTTATTTCTCAATTTGCAAGTAGGTTAAAACTGTGAATATGATTACCCATAAGTTAAAAAACAAACTGACATCGCAATGGCTAAAATAAAAAAAAGATAGACAAATTGACAAACAATTAAATTAGTAGTACACAAAACACACAATAAACTGAACACTAAGCAAAACTTAACCCACACAACTGGAGATTATTTGAAATGATTTCGATGGATCTTATATTTATCAAATGTTACATTTGGACATTCATTTGACTGTACATTATGCAGTTTAAAAACCTATATGATGATTGAAAATTACAACAAATCATTTGATTAAGGTGAAAAACAAATTATATTATTACATGCATGAAATTCAAGTTCTCTAAAAGAGGGACGAAAGATACCAAAGGGACAGTCAAACTCATAAATCTAAAACAAACTGACAACGCCATGGCTAAAAATGAAAAAGACAAACAGAAAAACAATAGTACACATGACACAACATAGAAAACTAAAGAATAAATAACACGAACCCCACCAAAAACTAGGGGTGATCTCAGGTGCTCTGGAAGGGTAAGCAGATCCTGCACCACATGTGGCACCCGTCGTGTTGCTTATGTGATTACAAATCCGGTAAATAGTCTAATTCGATAGGTCACATTCATGAAAGGGAAGGGGATTGTAGTTACGACGTAAGGAACATATCCGATATCATTTGTGAAACGGTTATTCCATAACAGTCAACCAAATAGTGATGGCGTCCGTAAAAAATACGACGGAATGATTTCAACTGCACCATTTGGTCAGTCCAAAGATTGACAGGGGCCTTTAGCCTCCGCTTCGAGTACTATACTTCAACTCATGAAAAACATAAAAGTGTATCGCAGGGTTACACTGGACAGGGGACTTTGACCCACACCCAATCATAGTTCAAGGTTCCGCGATACCTAATAAGCCACCATTTTGGTCTTACAGTGTTCCACCACCGGTAGTACAACAAAATAATGAATCGACTGTACCGTCTAGTGCATTTTTCCATCGAGGATCAAATAAAGACACTTCAAACATTCCTTCAATCCCAGTACATTAGAATATTCCAATATGTATGCCTTCCCATGTACAGTCTATGAACAACACTTCTGTTCAGATCAAAAGTGAAGCTACACACGAAAGGCACAGAAGCAGGGACAGAAAGCGCTGCCAGAGGGAATCCTCTTCATCAAATGATGATTCGATAGACAGGGAATCATCCCGTTGGAAGGAGTCCCATGCTAGAGAACGAAGCAAAAGTCCACAACTGCCGAAGATGCTAGTCTTTACTGGTTCTGGTAATCTATCTTGGGAAGCATTTGTCTGTCAGTTTGAAAGAACTGCAAATCGCCGTATCTGGGATGACGCAAAGAAAACTTGCCGTTTTCTAGATTGTTTGTCTTAAGTTGCACTTGAATATGCCCGACGATCGCATATATCAAGATAGGACGATTTGCGGAAATATATGAAAAGGCGATTTAGTAAGAAGGAGGAAGCCTCTGCAGCACGAAGACAGCTATAGTACATCAGACAGTTGGACGGAGAGACCATAGAGGAATACACAGAACGAGTTCATTTCTTGACAATGGAGGGGTATTACCGAAGCAACAATGACATCATTGATCAAATAGGTACTAAGGCGTTCCTGCGTGTATGTCAGGAGAAGGAGGCAGCCCGGATCGTTATTATAGAGAAAAATCCAAGGACTATAAACGAATCACTGAAATGGATCAAGTCTTCATTAGCTAATCAAAAAGCCATTTATGGAGCCCGCAAGTCTTATTCTCAGTTATAAACCCAACGACAAGTTACCTTTTGTTGGTAATTCTGATCATTCTCCGCAGAGCTCTCGGCCTTGCAATACAATCAGAGGTTTGATAAAGAAGAGTGATCTTTAAAAATTGATATTGAAAACTTAGTGTCTATAGTTGGTCAGTTATTAAAAGATATAAGGAGTAACATATCTACAACCCGACCAATGTCACAATCAAAATTCCGGAGTCTTCTTAATTCACGTTTTCCGTCACCACACAGAGGACCAAAACTTTATGAAAAATAGAACAACATATCACCCTTTTTCCAGAGGACCTCGTCTGTGCATACACCAGAAGATCAATATTCAAACAAGACAGGGTCAGGTCATTAGGCTCACTTCTGACCATCGAGAAAGAGAGCCTACGTTGTTAAGACTGTAGGTATACGTGGTCTGATATTTGCAGTAAATTAAATATCATTCCAGAATATGATTGACACTGCTGTTATATCTTTACTAAGCAGATCATGTATTTTAAACACTCCTGTAAACCGTGAACATGTACTTATTAAGGGAATTAGACCTCAACCATTTAGTGGCAACTTTGTCACAAACACAACCATTTCAATAGGACATATCACTACGCATTTAGATGTGTGTATGATATATATGACCGAAACAAGACTTGATATTTTGAAAGCGTGCACTGCAGTATTGGACTTGGTGTACACATCTAATAACCATAAAATATATGGAAAGAAAGTCTACCAACAGAGATCTTCAGGGGCCCCAGGCCCCACAGAATTATCTGTACTGCATCTATTTCAGCAGCAATTGAACTTAAATTCATCACTTCATATAGAAGTCGACCACATCAGTGTGTTGTGTGTGGATTAGTTACACAGGTCAAGATGATGCACTTTGACCTAAAGCAACATTTGAAAACGTATTTGGAACGACCTGCGGGAGGCTTTGGTAGATTTTTTTTGGCGATGAAAATTATAATGTATTACAATGTACATTTTTTAGGAAAAACTTTACACTTTCGTTTTAAACCAATTGTAGCATCAAACACTTCCGTTCGAATGCTGTCCAGTAAGCTATCCGTGGTTTGAAGTGTGGGTTTTAAGATTATACCGTGAACTGTATGTAGACCGTAAATGACAATGCTTTGAAGTTTTTCCAATCGCTAATCAAAGAGAATAGTGTCGAACAGAAACTATCTATTAATTCGAATTTGAGTATGTTTCCGAAGAGGAAGATACATGTTAGATTCTTATGACCGTTTATTTTGCGTATTTTCAATGTATACATCCTATCGTATTGGATTATGAATGACTGTTAAGTTTGAGTATTTCATGAACTCAGTTACTTAAATTGTATTAAGAAGGAATATAGAACTTTTTAAGTGTGGATTTATGCATGAAAATGTGTGAAATATGAAACCTCCTTTATTCCGACATTATTACATGTATATGGACTACTGTTCACAGACAGTGCGTTATGTCTAGTCGTTTTATTTACCCCTGGTCTAGTTCTATTGAGATGGGTTGATTGTGGTGTTGACCACCAATATATAGTACTGAACCAGTCTATGTCGTATATGTACAATAACATTAATCCGTGACGTAGTACACATAACGCAAGATTCGAACTCTTTACCTATAACCACATGCAATGATCGTATATTGACATTTATTGATTACATTGATTGTTTATATTATAACTGTATTTTGTGTATTAATTGCTGTATCACCTGCACTTATCCTGGTGAGTTTCATATATTGTTCTTGTATTATTAATTATATGCTCGGATCACAACAATGGCACTGTACATTGTTACTCGTGTTGAAGTCTGTTCGTCATTATGAGCTCTTCATGGCACTGTTCATTGTTACTCGTGTTGAATGCAGTCTGTTTGTCATTATGAGCTCTACATGACACTGTACATTGTAATTCGTGTTGAGGTCTGTTTGTCATTATGAGCTCTGATTGGCACCATAAATTGTTACTCGTGTTGAAGTCTGTTCATCATTATAAGCTCTACATGGCACTGTACATTGTAACTCGTGTTGAAGTCTGTTCGCAATTATGAGCCCTACATAGCACCCTACATTGTTACTCGTGTTGAAGTCTGTCCGCCATGATAAGCTCTACATGACACTATACATTGTTACTACATGTAGTGTTAAAGTCTGTTCGTTATGATGAACTCTACATGGCGCTGTACATTGTAACTCGTGTTGAAGTCTGTTCGCAATTATGAGCCCTACATGGCACCATACATTGTTACTTGTGTGGAAGTCTGTCCGTCATGATGAGCTCTACATGGCACTGTTCTATGTTACTCGCGTTAAGGTCTGTCCGTCATGATGAGCTCTACATGGCACCATACAGTGTTACTGGTGCTATATTCTGACTGTTATGACGAGCTCTTTATGGCAGCATAAATTGTAACTGGTGTGGAATGCTATTGATCATTGGGAGATCTACATCGTACTATAAATTGTTACAGTATAGCCGTCATGAAAAGAACTACATGACACTTTATTTTGTCTCTGGTATTGATGTACATGTATACATCTATCAGTCATGATTTGCTCCACATTTTACCATACACTGTTAATTGTTTTGATGTTTGTCCGTTCATCCGAAAATTCTATCAGATTGATTTTTTATGCTGACGAAAACCATATTTATAGTATCGTAAAATGATGCTTTACAGCAAGTAGATGTATTTGTCTATTGACATACAACTGTCATGTAATACTGCTATGTGGGTATTTATCGGTTTTCCAGATATTTAATTGACATTGTAACAACCTTACATTGGCGGCCATTATCGCTATTAAAAAAATGTTCGCGTAAAGGTGAGACAATTCTAAACGGAGTAGAACCCCGACTAAATTTTCTATGTTGTGTTTTGTGCACTTTTTTACTGCTCAAGCCATGGCGATCAGTTTATTGTGGACTTTTTATTTTGAATGTCACTTCGGTATCTTTCGTCTCTCTTTTTAATAGAAATAATGTAACAAAGTTACTTGGGTCAACATTATATGAGTCAGCAAATTATAATACGTCCAGTAATTAATATCTACTCATATAGACTTACATCTAGGAATTACGTTAAGAAACAGTAGAACGCACGTCCAGTGATTGATGTCCGTTAATATGGACTTATACTTATGAACTTACATCGAGGATTTGTGTTGAGAAACAATAAAGCGCAACACATGTTGCTGAGGTCAGCCGAATGTTAAGATATATAAACTGTGTCGTTTTTCTAACGAGGAGCGACTTCTCCGATGCCACTGTACGCACGTTGTCTCTCACATACATTGTAAAATAATGTAATAAAAGTTTGTTTGTCAAATTATCTAGTGTTAGTGTTACAATAATACAACTTTACCACTGCCTTACATTTAAATATTCATACTAAACTTTGCTATAGATATGTTTTTATTAAACGTCACAAACGGACAGCTTGTCATAATACGTGTCGACTATTCCATTTTATTTCAAAAAGCATTATTTTTGTATATTAAAATTAATTTTAAGGAATTTGAAAATCAATTATATTTCAGTATTTAATTCAAAATGTTCAATGTTTGGCCTATTATAAAAGTGAATACGTTCTCGGCTTCCACTCTTTGATTGGTCTTAAATGAATGAAACATTAAATGCAAAATACAAATAAGCCGGAAAAGACGTCTACATACATGTTGTACAAAACCAGGCCGTTAATTTTCTCCTTTGAATTGTCATTTGTCATTTCGGTGCCTTTTATAGCTGACTATGCGGTATAGACTTTGCGCATTGTTGAAGGTCCTCCGGATTCCTGTAGTTGTTATTTTCTGTTTCATGTTGTTTCTCGTTGCAAACATATCACATATTTTTTTGTTTGTTGAGAATTACATAAACTACATTGTTTTCATTTGAACGCTTAAACAGTATTGATCCGTTGATACTATAAAGTATAAATTTTTTATGAATCTCAATTATCCTTTATATATTCGTTGTATATATATGAATATTCGCACATTTCAGGAAAGTATAAAGTTAAAATAAATATTCATTTTTTTGTTTAAAAAATTGATACGTTTATCATAATAACTTCACTTTTTTTAAAATTTTCATGAAGCACTTACATACGGAGTGAATATATTTCTCTGAATCTCTGTGGAAACAGTTGATTACTCTGTCGTTTAAAGCTAACAAAATGACAGTAGTGTCAAGTTTGAAATATCTTGTTTAAGTAATGGTCATTCATTTTGTAATGGACAAGACAGGATAAGTGTATGAATTGTAGATGGTGAAGAGTTCGTGTTGAATGTCCAGTTGCAAATACTACATATAAGGACAAAGACATGTTAATGCTATTTGACCCTTATCAAATTAACGGAAAGTGAGCACAATAGTTCATATAAATCCATTCATAAACACATTTAGGTGAGATTTACTGGAAACGATTGCATTTTATGCTCATGTCAAATCTATTTATTTCCTATGTTTGGCTCTTGCACCACTATCTTAATTTAGGAAATGGGTTGGTATCACCCAAACTTTTATAAACCAACACATCCAATGTGAACAACCCAGAGTCAGACGACTGCGATGCAATGGTCGTTGGGTGTTATCTATATTTGTTTTCTTAATTAATTGCTATGAAAATGAATCACGTCATTGATTTTCTCGTTGGAATTTTTATAACTTATTTTATCATGTATGTCGGGGCCTTTTATAATTCACATTACAATATCTTTTTTCCATACATCGTTGTCAATATAATGGAATGTGATGCAATTGTCATACAAGTGAGAGCTTTGGCTTTTTGAACTTTTATCCTCCATTTTCTACAACAACAAAAAATGTATTTATCAAGTCAGGAATATGACAGTTGTTATCAATTCGTTTGATGTGTTTGAACTTTTGATTTTGCCATTTGATTTATAAGGGGCTTTTCGTTTTGAATTTTCCTCGGAGCTCAGTATGTTTGTGATTTTACGTTTTGCTCAATGTTGAATTCGTACGGTGACATAACGTTGCTTACAACTACATCATTTGGATCACGGTGTAGGCTCGATTTAAAAAATCCATATAAAGAGCCAAAAACTAGGCCAGATATTCATTCTTAATCAGAAGGTAAAAGTCCACAGAAAATTCTTAGTATTCTCAATCCTTTCTTTAACTTCTTAATGCTGAATTCTAACAGATGTAAAGCAAATACCATTGTCCAAGTCTTTGGACCTGCTTTTAGTCAATCTACCCGCGACAACACTCTACGGTTAGTACATTAGCACCAGACTACCAAATGTGGTTGTTTTGACACATACGTGCACTCGATACACACACAATCAATCAAAGAGGAATTTAATTACTGTTCTGAAAACTCACATGCCTTCTTGGTGTTCACAAAAAACGTATGCCTTGTAATACTATTGTCATTGATAAGTGGTTGGATTACTGGCTTGGAAAACTTTTAGATTAAATCCAGTTTTAGGTCCGTAAACTATAAAAACAGAGTCAACAATAATTTCAGTCTACCGATAAAAACTGTGACATTAACTTCTGACCCCCAAAAAAGATTATTACTACAAAACACAGAATTCACAACAAATTAATGACTCAAAAGATACCGAACACTCACTTTCGAAATTTTCAATCTATCATTGAATCTTAAACTTTACCAACTAACCAAATACCAATAGTGATCTTCTTCGGGCCAAGAGTAGTCCAGCAGATATCAGAATAATTGATCACTTTAAGTTTAAAGCATGTAACTTGGCATAGTGAAGGATAAAGGGGTATAAAGGTCATTTCCATGCTGTTTTGTTTTCGTGTATCTGATATTGATTTAAGGATAGCATCCAGAAACAACAAATATTGACACTAGTGCAGTCTATGCATTGCTGCTGTAGACGTTGTACTTGTTTAAAATTAGTTCGTTGGTTTTCTCGATTTAAATATTGCACAATTTGCGTTTTACATGTATGGGTTTTTCTCACAGTTGAAGGTTTAATGGTGACATGTATAACTGCTTACATCCATTGTTGGTATCTTTGTTAAAGTTTTCTCTTTGACAATCATACCACATCTCGTTTTATTTACGTTTATATTAAGTACCTAACATTAATAGAGGATTGTTTTAATTCAGAGGCAAGTTATCCACTAAAATAACCAACTCCTTATGACTCAAAAACATAACATTTAAAAGAAATCTTTTCCAAATTTTCAGCATATTTATCATGTTTATAGGCACTGCAAGATAATTGCCATACTAATCCTAAAATCAGTAGGTTTTTTTTCCAACAGTACATTATCAAACAAAATGAAATATTCATTAAGGATTGAAATGTTTTGTCTTGTAAAATGGAAAGCTGACTCCCAGACATCTTTCATGATATTGATATGATAACTCAGTTTACAGTTGGATATTTATGTTTATTGCACATTTTGTAATTTTTTTCAATACGTCATAGTAAAAGTGGTTCAGTTTTAGCCCAAAACGAGTTTCTATGGAAGTTGCAATGTTGATATTTACAGAAACGCAATCCATAACTGTTTGAAAATTGCCTTGACATTATAAGGATCTTCACATATGCATATTGACACGAGTGCAGTCTATGCATTGCTGTTGTAAACGTTGTATTGTTTAAAATAAGTTCGTTGGTTTTCTCGATTTAAATATTGCACAATTTGCGTTTTACATGTATGGGTTTTTCTCAGAGTTGAAGGTTTAATGGTGAAATGTATAACTGCCTACATCCATTGTTGGTATCTTTGTTAAAGTTTTCTCTTTGACAATCATACCACATCTCGTTATATTTACGTTTATATTAAGTACCTAACATTAATAGAGGATTGTTTTAATTCAGAGGCAAGTTATCCACTAAAATAACCAACTCCTTATGACTCCAAAACATAACATTCAAAAGAAATCTTTTCCAAATTTTCAGCACATTTATCATGTTTATAGGCACTGCAAGATAATTGCCATACTAATCCTAAAATCAGTAGGATTTTTCCAACAATACATTATCAAACAAAGTGAAATATTCATTAAGGATTATTTTTTTGTTTGTCTTGTAAAATGGAAAGCTGACTCCCAGACATCTTTCATGATATTAATATGATAACTCAGTTTACAGTTGGATATTTATGTCTATTGCACATTTTGTAATTTTTTTTAATACGTCATAGTAAAAGTGGTACAGCTTTAATCCAAAACCAGTTTCTATGGAAGTTGCAATGTTGATATTTACAGAAATGCAACCCATAACTGTTTGAAAATTGCCTTGACATAAGAATTTTCACAAAAAGGACCAAAATTCATCTTTTTTTCGTATTTAATTGATTCAAAGTCTATACACGTATATTTCCAAATGTTAAGCACAATATATCAAAATGAGAACCCCAATTTTCTTTTTAAATGTCAGGTACAATATATTAAAATGCTCAACACAATATATTAAAATAGATAAACACAATATACATGATATATTTATATAAATAATATAAACACAATACATGTATATTAAAATAATATGCTTCACATCGGTTTTACCACATTTTAACAACCTTTTCCATCACATATCGAATCGAATTTTACGACAAGACTCAGAAAAATAAATCGTTCAGTAAAAAACATCCTCCGATTAAAATAACATGTTTTGTGGCCAAGCGATATACTTTTTCAGACTTTTTGTGAACAATTGCCATTATGTTTTAGGGGGTTTCCCTTTCCTTTTTTACCCTATGGAATTGCTATAAGAATATTACAGCAAATGCCAGCGTCCTCTAAATTTTGTTCTATTAGTCAATCCTTAGTTCTGCTTCTTTTTCTATACAAACTACATCAAGAAAAGAAAATAGGAAACAACATAGCAATTTAATCAAAATGATAGTCTGTAAAAAGTATCACAAGTATAACTTTAACCAACATAAACACCAAATAAAGAACAAAAGTTAAGAAGAAAGTTTGTCCTATTTCTTTATCTGTTCTGTGACCATCATTACTATAGATGTATGTTCATTATCAATTGCAATATGTAACGGGGATTTCCCTTCAAGTTTACATATAGATGTATTTGCTCCTTTTTCTAACAATAGACGTACAATATCCTCATGCCCTACTTCACATGCAAAATATAATGGTGTTGTTCCATCTTCTTTCTTTATGTTGATGCTAGCATTGTGGTTTAGAAGACAGTGAACTACATCTGTCCAACCCATAAAGCAACCAAAGTGTAATGGAGAACAGCTAGCCTCCATATCAAAGACATAATCTGCTGACTTCTTTTTGACATAATCTGCTACATGGGATGATGCATATTGCATGAGATAATCATAAAAACCCTGTTTTAGTTTTTGTAATGTGTATGTTGGACGGTCTCTAATTGTATCTAGTAACGACTGTTTACTACAGCAACATATATTACAGTCGGCATTGTTCTCTAACAGTAACTGTGTTATCTCTAGGTTTCCATTCAGTGAGCTGAAATGTAAGGCATTACTTCCAGCAAATGTCTGGGCATTAATGTTAGGTTTATGTTTCAGTAACAGCTGTGTTATACTGGTGTGCTTACTAGAACACACAGTGATCAGTGGTGTAAAGCCATCCTTGTCACATAGATCAACATTAGGATTCTTCTCTAACAGTAACTTTACTATATCAGTATGTCCATTGCTACTTGCTAATAACAGAGGACTACTGCCATCCTGGTCACATAGATCAACATTAGGATTCTTCTCTAACAGTAACTTTACTATATCAGTATGTTCTTCATCAATGGCCAATAACAGAGAACTATTGCCATCCTTGTCACATAGATCAACATTAGGATTCTTCTCTAACAGTAACTTTACTGTATCAGTGTCTCCTTCATGACTTGCCAATAACAGAGAACTATTGCCATCCTTGTCACATTGATCAACATTAGGATTCTTCTCTAACAGTAATTTTACTATATCAGTATGTCCATTGTTACTTGCCAATAACAGAGGACTATTGAAATACTTGTCACATAGATCAACATTAGGATTCTTCTCTAACAGTAACTTTACTATATCAGTATGTCCATTGCTACTTGCTAATAACAGAGGACTACTGCTTATATATTTTACATCCTGCTTTTTTTATTGCCAAGCTGCTACTCTTGCTTTTTTTTACTCAAAACTTCTGTACTGTTTTGTTTATGCCCAACCTACGATAGTAAAAGGAGCGTTATGTGTTCTGGTCTGTGCGTCCGTCCGTCTGTTCATTCGTCCGTCCGTTCGTCCCGCTTCAGGTTAAAGTTTTTGGTTAAGGTAGATTTTGATGAAGCTGAAGTCCAATGAACTTGCAACTGAGTAAACTTGTTGCTTATGATATGATCTTTCTAATTTTAAAGCCAATTAAAGACTTTTGACCCCAATTTCACGGTCCACTGAACATAGAAAATGAAAATGGGAGTTACATGGTTAAAGTTTTTTAACGATCCATTGCATATGGAAAATGATAATGCGAGTGGGGCATCTGTTAACTTTGGACACATTCTTGTTTTACTCAAAATGTCTGTATTGCCTTTTTTTTAAATTTCATCAGAGACTCCAGCAACCCCCTTCCCCAAATGGTAGCTCCCTTTGTCTTTGGTGTATGTTATTTCATATACATTTTGTCATTGAAGGGACCTTTAATAAACGGTATGGGGTTTGATTGTTGTAGAAGCTGGTGACCTGCATTTGTGTTAGTGCTTTTCATGTTTTACTTTTTTTGATTCGAGCGTCACTGGTGAGTCTTTTGTAAACGAAACGCGCGTGTATGGCGTATATTAGAAATTTATTCCTGGTATCTATAATGAGTTTATTTCGAGGATCAATGTATAAAATCTTTAAAAAAACTCGAAATATTTTCTTTATAGTGGATTTAGTCTATGGTGTATGTTATTTGTGACCTTTTATACCTTACTATACAGTATTGCTTTAATAATTGTTGAAGGCTTTAGAGGACACTTGACTCATTAGCTATCATACCACATCTGCCTGTTCAAAAAGAAC
Source organism: Mytilus edulis (assembly GCA_019925275.1). Lineage (NCBI taxonomy): Eukaryota > Metazoa > Mollusca > Bivalvia > Mytilida > Mytilidae > Mytilus > Mytilus edulis. The sequence goes on from CM034362.1 coordinate 94,184,652, forward strand.
TCAAAATATAAACTTTATAGCAAGATAATAACAGATTGTATACCAATGAACATTTCTATAAACAAGTAAGTTATTATAAAATCATTCAAAATAATATGTCCATTCATTGTGTTGTCGATCCTTGAATCAATTTTTGACCTTGAGTTGAACCAGTCAAGGTCAGATGTCATCTTCCCTCCAACTGACAAATCATTTCAGAGTTAAAAGGCTTTGAACTGACCAAATATTAAACATGAATAGCTGCTAAGCATGTCCAAAGGTCGTATGTTTTTGCTGTTGTTGTCAAGATATTAAATACATGAACTAATATTTTACCTCTAATATTCTTTGGAATAACGTCTTCTAGCTCAGTTTCCATTTTTATTATTTTTTCTTTAAGACTTGAATTTTCTTCTTTTTCTGAAATTATAAAAGAATTTTGATTATAAAGTTATATGTGAATTACATAAAGGAAAATGAACTAAAGACATTTATTATTAGAAACATGTTTATATAACTACATGTAGATGTGTCGAAACAACACGAATGGCCCCGTTTTGAAAAATTTGAAATACCTGCAATTTCAACAACACATGTGGAAAAAAACATACATGGATAGTATCAATACTTAATTTGATGCACAATTTCCTTGATCAATGACATATTAAATTTCAAACTATCAGCAAACAGGAAGTGGTTGTACTGGAGATATATTAAGAAGTGATGAAACGACCTGAAAAGCAGCTTGATCTGTAACTCCTCATTGTAGACTCACATACAAAAAATCACAGCAAAAGTTGTATAACTGAATTTCATCAATTCATCAAAGCCCAAAGCCTAACATTTATGCAAAAACTAGCAGTGTGGAACGTTATTTAAACTTGATCTGTTACTCATCATGGTTAACTTATATACCAAAAATAAGCCCAATATCTGAAGGCGATTACAAAAAAAAATATGTGTGTAATGGTTTCTTGCGGAATGATGGTATGACGGAATGACGGAATGATGGAATTACGGAATGACAAAATGACGGAATGAAGGAATAAAGGAATGACAGATTGACGGAATGACGGAATGTTGGAAGGACAGTCAAGAGTAAAACTATATGGCCATACAACCATAAAAAAGAAGTTGTGGTATAATTGTCAATGAGGAAACTTTTCACAGGAGACCAAACGATACAGAAATACACAACTATGGGTCACTGTATGACCTTCATCAATGAGCCAAGCCCATGTCACATAGTTAGTTATAAAAGGCCTCGCAATGAATAAAGTTCAATAACTTCTCAATGTCATATCAGAAATTCATGAAAACTAAAGGGAAGTTATATTACTAGATAAAAGCCAGTCACCGAAGTTTCATAATGACTGCATGCTTGAAGCATTGTCCGAAAACTGGAAAAAAAACCTTGTTTATGAATAAAATTACATTACCCCGAAACGTATAATCTAAAATTTATAAAAATCGAAAGAGCATAGATATCAACAATTCACAAAGAATGTCTTGCAAATTGGTAATTTTTATTTAGTCATTGTTCGAAAACTAGAAAAATTCCCCTTTTTCTATGAAAAAAAATCCCCAAAACTCACTTAAAATCTAAAACATATGAAAAATCGAAAGGAACCTCACGTCAATAGATATAATCAATTTACCAACGTTTCATCCTAATTGGTTTAAGCGTTTTTGAGTCATTGTCGGACATGTTGACGACAGACGGACGAATAGAGGAACGAAATGACAGACATAAACGGGTGTATAAGAATGAACGAAAAACAAATATGCAATACAGCAACAAACAAAAAACACTGAATTATAGGATCCAGACTTAAAACATGCACATACTTGTCTACTAAAGACTCATCCGTTGTGTTTGATTTAGGCTATACCAATAAGGATGATCAAGAGCACCAAAACACACAATTGTCCAAATTGTTATTCCAATCTGGCTATGACAATCAAAGCCTGAGGTTAGAAAAGCCTTGGTCTTTCTAATGATTTTAACTTTTTATTGCCAGTAAATTTACTGAATTTAATTAGTGAGATGTTTAAATAAGGTATACATAGGACATATATAATGAGGTAGAATGACAGTTAGAATATCAAATTAAAACCCAATAATGTCATTTTGTATGATGGATCGACTTCAAAGTCGCAACACTTGGTCAGCACCTCGTAAGAAATATTCATGTCATGTGTGGTTTCATTCCATACAGTGGTTCTCTAAAAGTAAACATTCCATGTATTTCTCATATCGGCCATCTTGGATGATGGATTGGCTTAAAAGTGACAACACTTGGTCAGCACCTCATAAGGAACATTCATGCCATGTTTAATTTCTTTCCATTCAGTGGTTCCCTAACGGAAGTTAAAATTGTAAAAATTTAACGACGATGACGATTACTGATACAAAGTGATGAGAAAAGCTTACTAGGTCATTGAGGCCACTACCCAGGTGAGCTTAAAAGTAACAATTAATGTTTAAAAAAAAAGATGTTAAGGGCAACAACTCCTTAACTTAACTACATTAGAAATTGCCTGTACCAAGTCAGGAATATGACAGTTGTAATCCATTCGTTTGAAGTGTTTGGACTTTTGATTTTTGCCTTTTGAATTTGGACTTTCCTTTTTGAATTTTCCTCGCAGTTTAGTGTTTTTGTGTTTTTACTTTTTACATTTTACAGCTTGGGATCAATACCTCTGCTGTGGACTATTGTAACATTTCTAAAGTTGTTGATAAATTTTCGAAACTTTTTTTAACTCCCTGAGGCAAATTGTACTTTGACGGATTGGGCTATTTTTTTAAGTTTCTTTTAGGCTTAAAGCTCTTCAACTGTTTAAATCCAGAAAAAAAGTGTTACAAACACATGAAATTCACAATGAGTTGTTTAAATTTCTTTTTCTATTTCTGATAAAGTTTACAAGATGCTTATCAAAAATTGTGAAATGTGTCCAAAAATAATGGTGTTTCAGAGACAATAACTCGAATGAGTTCATTTTGGTTTAAATATTGACAAAAAGAAGATTTGAAGGAAAAATTGTGATTTTTTTTTAAATTTTTAAGAGAAATAACATAAATTCATGTCACTAAGTTTACCTTTTAAACAATCTAGAATCTTCTGAACTTGTTGTTTAGTCCCAGTGTTCTGTGAGGTTTCTTTGACATCAGGATCATTATTTCCACCAATTCTTACCACTATCTGTTCAGTAATGGAATGAACTTTATAACATTTAATTGATTTTAAATAAACTGTTGACACAGAGGTATGTCTCCCGCTTTGTAATATTGATTGTATAATGCAAATGCTAAAATTAAAAAGGAAATATCTAAACATGTAAACTAATCCAATCTTTTAAAGTAAAAAAAATCATGACTGAATATGCAGGGCCTTTATGGATAAGTGAGTTGCCAATGCTTATAAAACTGTATACCAAATACCATAAACTTAAAACTGACCGAATCACAAACTTATACATGTAATTAAAGCAGAAGTTTCAAAGTCAATAGACCATGACTGAGAGGGAGGGCAAACTATTTTCCATGAAATTGTGATGTGACCATGCTCAGATAATTGTATACTATAATCATTAGAGTAATGTGTCTGATGACTCGAGAAGCCCATGCTTTGAAAATTTTCAGGTTAAAAAAGGGCATAATTCTTAAATTTTCAGTATGTGTTCAAATTGAAAATGAACAAGGTCATGTTTTTCTCTGACTGTTTATTCATTGGATGTTGGATCTGTACTGATTGATGATTTAGTCTGAGATGTATGATTTTTTTTTTACATTAGTTGTTATTTGCATATAACTGGCTATCGGTAACTGAAAGTACTCTCAGACCTGTACTGAGTGTATTTTGGTTTTGGATGCATGTACAAGTACCCGGTGACCATGGTAACATCTCCATATTTTTTGTTACATGTATTTCTATTTGTATCCATCTAATGAGTTAAGCCTTTTTCAACCTATTTTGATAGTTCGTTCGTATGTTGTACTATTACACCGTGTCCCAGATTAGGGTTGGGATCACACTTACATGTTTAACCCCGCCACATTATGTATGTATGAGCCTGTCCCAAGTCAGGAGCCTGTAATTCAGTTGTCGGTTAAGGTTTGTGACTGTGTAACCTATTTGCGTTTCGTTTATTTGTTTGTACATTAAATAGGCTGTTACTCTTCTTTCTCGTTTGAATTGTTTAACATTTGTGATTTCGGGGCCTTTTATAGCTAACAATGCTGTATGGGCTTTGCTCATTGTTGAAGGCCATACGATGACCTACATGTATAGCTGTAAATTTCTGTGTTATTTGGTTTCTTGCCAAGAGTTGTCTTGTTAGCAATCATACACTTCTTCTTTTTTTATATTTATATTAGCGCAATCAATATTGGCCTTAACAGCAGATTTACATTATACATATGAGAAATTTTGTAAAACTTCTTACATACATATTTAGCAATACCATATTCATAATTGGCCTTGTAGTTCCCGAGTTAAGAGCTGATCTCAGAGAAAACCATGCAAAATTTGAAAAATTGTCCAGAAGCAACTATTGAGATTTGTTTTTTTGTGTTGTTTGTTGGAATGTCTAATGACTTAGTATCACTTTGAAAGTGTTTCAAATTATACCAGTCTGTGCTATTTTTAGTAACACGTGTTTCTATTTTTAGCAAATGGGAAATCCGTAAATCTTGAAATTTCATCGAAATCGCCCAATTTTTGAACTTAGAAAAAATATTATTTTAACATTATATAATGATATATTCTATGATAGAATCACAAAATGTATGTTACAGATTAATAAAAACTCATTTTTTTGTCTGTTGTGTGAAAATTGGAACTTTGCCAATATTTGGAAGTTGTGTCAGTTTAGAGAAGTGCATACGAGAGGCGTTTTCTGAGACTCGTTTCTGTCAAAATAACGCTTTAAATATTAAGAAGGGGTCATTATATAATAAATTATTGATGTTTAATAGCTTTTACTGGTGATTTGATTATAGGCTGTATTTTGTACAGTTTAAGTTTCAAGGGAATTGATGCGAAATACATGAAATTTAAAGGATTGTTTTAACACAATCTATGATATTAGCTGATTTTTTTTTAGCCATATGTTTCAAAAAGTTTCAAAATATAATCCCATAAACATTTCACTAGGATTTTTTTTTATTTCAATCAGAAAAAAAAGATTTAAGAAAAAAATTGCCATTAAAATTTTACGGTTTGTGGTAAAAAACACATTTTTCATCCATTTTATCAAATCATTAGAAATGTTAATTAATGACAAAGGATTGTTTAAAGGGTTTATTCTTTGCTTAAATACTTTCCTCGAGATCGAACCTTAAAGATATCCCAACTACATGGGGGATCTTTTAAAGAAAGTTATCTTCGAGTTATCTCCCCTAATATGACTTCTTCAAAAAAGAAGTAACGTAAAGCAGATTAGTTGAGAAAGCCAAAGTTATCACAGATGATAAAAGTATATACAATTATACATATTATAGAGAGACTATCTACACAGTAAAACATAGATAAAAAGGCTTACAATTAATTTAATAAATTTAATGCGTTTCCCTCGGTTTTAGTTTGTTATCCCGATTTTGTTTTTTGTCCATGGATTTATGAGTTTTGAACAGCGGTATACTACTGTTGCCTTTATTTACATATGTTGGAAGGACAAAGTATGATAAGGGCTATTTTTGATCCCCTCTCCAAATACGTTTATATTGATATCAATGATGGTCTTAGTGTAGACACTTGAAAAAATAATGATTTTATTGTGTTCCGGTGAAAGGAAGGTTGCCTAGCAACGGTTTTTATTAAGAATGAAAATTATCACATATTAATTGCTTTATCAGTACAAATTTAAATATTTGCAAATTATATTGTTTGTCCAAGAAGAATTAGAAGTCACAAATGAAAATACCCTTTGATTTTGTTTACTCTATGTTTAAAAACTATGGAAAGC
>CM034362.1:94190697-94209982 GCA_019925275.1 Mytilus edulis
AATATACTACCCTCCCTTGTTATACAACCGCTTTTGTTTTAATCGACTGGTCTAAATTAATAAACATACGGAGTCTGCAATAAATAACACACGGTTAAAATTATTAAATTTAAGAATTAATTATTGTATTTCATGCTCTAACCGTGTGTTATTCATATTTTTTGACATTTTTCCAACAATATTAGATGTGATTTTTTACCTCTTAAAACGAGGTACTAAAATGCCAAGGTTTATCTCTTTTTAAATCTCAACCATTTTCCAATCGACAGGTAAAAAATTGAGCCTGAATAATTGTTAATCCGCAGAAGCAGATCGGAATCAGTTCTGACCTAGTGGGTAATCGCTTTAATCGTAATCATGTTCATTGACCATCAGGACGATGAATGCACATCATCATAATGATGTTTCGAAATCATCATAATGCTGTTCTGACACCCTATAAAGATGTAAACCGAACCACACCATATGATGTTACATTGTCATAATATAATGACATTACCACATCATATAAGGAAAGCATCACATGATATAAGGACGCAATCACATGACATAATGGAGAAAGCACATTATATAATGAATTGTGGACATGATATAAAGATGTTTGTACCTCATATAAATGTGTTTAGACAGCATATAAGGACAACTTCACATCATATAATGACAAGTGTACATCATATAAGGACAAGTTCACATCACATACTGACATAATAACAAGTGTACACCATATAAGGACAAGTGCACATCATATAATGTCATTTGCACATCATATAAGGGTAAAATAACCTCATAAAAAAGCAAATGAACATCATATAATGAAAAATGTCATACTAAGACAGTGTCGGCGTTCCATACTTGTCTCTTATATATACATTAAAGATATCTAAATTAACAACAATATATATATATACATTAGTTATATCTAGATGAACAACTATAAATTATACATTAGTGATATATAAACTTAAAACTTCACAAATTCTTGATATCTAGACTTACAACTATATCAGTAATACCAAGACTTACATCTGTTCAAATTATTCATATCAAAACCTACAACTATATAAATTAGCGCTAAATAAAGCTTTGTCAAAATGTGATTTAAAGATTAAGAAGTTGATATATTTATGATATCAAGACAAACAAACTATATAGATTCGTGATATCCAGATGTAGAACTATAAAAAATAGTGGTACTAAGACTAACAAATATGTAAGTAGCGATATATAGATTCACAACTATAATTCAGTGATATCGAGATATATACATAAACTCATCATAGATACCAGGACTAAATTTAGTATGTACGCCAGACGCGCGTTTCGTCTACAAAAGACTCATCAGTGTCGCTCAAATCCAAAAAACTTTAAAAGGTTAAATAAAGTACGAAGATGAAGAGCATTGAGAACCAAAATGCCTAAAAGTTTTGCAAAATACAGCTAAAGGTAATCTATGCCTGAGGTAGAAAAGCCTTAGTATTTCAAAAAATTCCAAAATATGTAAACAGTAAATTTATAGATATAACCATATCAATGACATTTCATGTCAGCACAAAAAGTGCTGACTACTGGGCTTGTGATACCATCGAGATATACATACACACAGCTTTATGAACAACTGGTAATATTAGATCTACTACTCTATACATTAGTGATATAAAGATTTGCAATTAATATATAAAGTATTGATATCAACACTAACTCATTTATAGTAGTGAAATCAACACAACTATTATATAAAGTAATAAAACAATATTCAATACACAATTGAAGGTCTGTACAATCAAATTCACTAAACATCTGAATATTTAATCGTATATCTGGCCTGAAATGATATATTATCCAACACTTCTTTTATGAACTGTTAAATTTCATATTTCTTGATATTTTTTTTCTCTTTAGAATATTCTTAATACAATTAGTCTCGTGACAATTAAGAGCTTGACACTATGTACATATGTCTACTTTAAATACTGTTGGATGATTTTTATTTTTTTGTGTCTTTTTTTGTTTTTTGAGGGGGGGGGGTATTTGTGACGTCAGGGTATCATTGACATACACCCATGTCTAAGTTTATGCTTTGAAGCCAATAAAATCATTTTATCACCAAAAATGTCGTAACTTTGGTATTTAGTACTTTTATTATCTTGCCTTTTTATTTGAATGTAGAAAACAACGTTATGGCACAACCCAAATACACAGAGCCACATGAACAGTTTGTCCAATCAGCAAACAAGCCAGACAACATAGACTGGTCTCTGTTTAGAATGACAGAATCTTGTGAATATGTAGTCAAGTCCGGAGATGAAACAGACATCAAGGACAGGTCTCAGTTGAGAAGGACAGAGTCTTGTGAAGATGCGACCCAGTCAGTAGATGAAGCAGACACCATTGACAGGCCTCTGTTGAGATTGACAAAATCTGGTGATGACGTGGTCCAGTCAGTAGATGAGGCCAACAAAGATCCAACTCAAAATAGTCCGAGAGATTTACGGTCAATATGCAGTTCTCAGACAGGTATTTTTTCATGTTATATATTTTCTTTACAAATACAAAAAGAGTTACTTAATTCAATACAACAATTTCAAATCTCAACCTGAAGTCATCTAAAAACATCTTCAAAGTCATTCCATCTAAAACGTTTATTTCATTTTACACCAAAAATAGTCAGTTTGGTTCTTGTAATATCATGTATATAAATTGTACCTAACTTCTTCAATGTTAATTATAGAAACATCAGGATAAAATAGATATCCTGAAACTTATAATTATGATGATAGACTTAATAGAAAGAGAAGATAATTACGCAAAACGTCGAGATTATCTTTATCCAGTGTATACTTCAGTCAACTGTCATCTGTGATATAATTCCTTAGGTTTATAATATATGTTGTCCTCTGACACTTCTGATGAGGTTGGAACCAACAATGGCCATTTAGTAGCCAAACATCCTTATATTATATATGGCTATCAAAGTTTTTGTTATTGTTAGATCATTTGTTAGGTAAATGATGTATTGATGAATAAAGAAATTTTAATATGTTTTGCTATATTCTTCAAATATTGAGTTATTGCAATCTAATATGTAACTTTGCATAATTAGATTAAAAGTATCATTATTAGGTCTTTCCACTTTTCTTCTGATTATTTTTTTTTTTTTTTTTTTCTTCCGCCTAATTTTGTAAAAGTTTGTTTCGCAATATGTCGCTTAGATATTTGGTATATGATATCGAACAGTTTATGCGCTTTTGATATTTACCCTGCGTAAATGAAAACTTTTCTTTGTAGGAGTTATCTCCCCAAACACTGTTTTTCTTGTGTGCGCAACTGCTTCGCAACCTTAAAATATTACGACAAATTTATTTTACTAAATTGCTCGTTATATCCTTCGCATGATTTGTCCTATTTTGACCGAGGTGATATGAACGCTCCATATGAGAGTTATTTCCCCTTATGCATTTGATATAAGTGATAGCCATTTCTATTTTGTAAACCATAAGTGCTAGAGACCAAGGATCTTTTGATTTGAGTTGTGTTGTCCAAAAAAATGAAAATTAGGTCAAGGTCAAAGGTCAAGGTCATATTTTAATTTTTGAATTTGGCTTATTCTCTCTTATTTCCAGAGTCTGTATAAGTTAACGACAAATTGTTTAAATTAAATTGTTTGTTGTGACATGTCGTTACACGTAAATTTTGATTGCAAGGGTACGTTGAACGTAAAAGGGAGTTTTCTCCCCTCTTGTATTTAGAAATACGTGTATGGTGATATGACTCATTAACCAAATATAAATAAGACCTAAAGTCTTTTGATATGAGGTCCTTGGTTCGAGACCTTGAAATTGAGGTCAAGGTCATAGATTAAGAGGACGTTCTAGATTTTGACCTTTGCTTTAAATTCATATAAATACATCATAAAGCCATAGGCACTAATATTATTAACTGATTTTTCCTATATCAATATCAAAATAGATCTTCACTAGTGGAAAGACCTTCAATTGTTCTCTGAACAATTGGTTTTTAATTTATTTTATTTTTTTTATTGCAGAACTTGATCATAAAAGTACACATATCCTATCGATTGACGTTCAACCGTAAGTTGTTTTACCATACCAGTGATTTATTAATTGTTTGGTAAATACTGAACAATTAACCTGATTAATGGAGTAAAAACCTTCTGTGGTAACAGATCTAATAGTGTTGTTTTATACATCATTCAAAGCATTGTATAAATAAAGGCAACAGTAGTATACCGCTGTTCAAAACTCAAAAATCCATGGACAAAAAACAAAATCGGGGTAACAAACTAAAACCGAGGGAAACGCATTAAATATAACATATACGATAAGTGAGATGAATTCATTTATAACAGTATTTTACTGAGAATACATCGTGTCGCTGTCGTGTGTCGTGGGACGAAAATTGGACATTCACCTTTTTTGCTCTACGATTTTTTGTCGTGTTACTGTCTTGTAGCTGTCAATAGAGTGACTTACAAAAAATGTACCACGGTCTTGCGATTCAACACATTGTCGTGGGTACCAACATAAACAATTTTATCAAAAACAATCGAACGACTGTCGTACGATAATCCCACGACTCTCGCAAGACACTCGTGATACAGTCGCACGATTGTCTCACAAATACAACATTTCGTACGATGCTCGCACAACATTGATTGTCTGTCGTAAAAACAGTGGTACGATCGTCGTGCATCATTATTTCGTTTTATATAGAAGAACACAATTCGGCGGTAGAAGGGGATGGCTATTCCACCAGAACGATTACGCTTGGCCCTACTGAATAGGCGCCTTGCCTAACTCCAACAAGAGCAAAATATGGTCTTGTTAGCGTTGATTCGAGACCGTGAACAGAATAGAAATAAATGATACGCCCGAGTTCTTGGGTAAGGTCACGAATCGAAAGGTTTAAATTCGCTGAAGAATTATAATATAAACTAATAAGAAAAATATAGTTTACTTGGACCGAAATTATAATGACACTGAACTATTTTAAAAGCAAATGGCATATAGCACGCTTAATACGAGGCACAAAATTCCGTTGGCGATGTCCAATCGCTGCAGCAGCAAATAAATACTTTAAAACTCCCTCGAAAACGGCTCTTCAAATCACATGCAGCATTTATATCCTGTACATTGTTAGCTTGATCATTACAGCTCACAAATAGTACGGCGACTTTGTGAATAATTGTGCACATCCTGCTACAAGCATGAAACTTGGCACACAAATCTAGACTGGATACAGTAGTACATTTATCAGAACGTCATCTAATGTGTGTTCAAACTCCGTGTTGAATAATATATAAGATAACACATAGCTGAAAGGGGGTAGAGTAAACTGTTACCCCGAGGAAACAGTGTCAACTGTGGAGAAGCCAAGGTTGACAAGGCTTTTTCAAGATCTAATCCTTCCAGGAAAAACAGGAGGCGTTGATGGTGTAGACGAATAGCGCACAGTACAGTTTGACGGAAACCCCGACTAACAAATATATCAAAAGATAAAGTTGGAATGTATATTACATCTATGCATTGCCGTCACTATAATAATGGACCAAAACAAACGATAGGGGAAAAAAGTAGGGATAATGTGCATCAAACTTCAAAAACTATTTTTGTTCGGCTTCTGTTACCTTAAGAGGAAAAGTCTTACGGTACTTTTTTTTACAGAATACCAAGGGAAGAAGACATCCTTTTACAAGCAGCCTTTATTGTTCTCTATACTGTACCAAGGGCTATTGAAGACTTCATTAACAGAGAATATAAAGGTGGTTTGATCCAAGCTATTCATTATAATACAGATAAACTAAAGACCAAAGTCAGTTCAAAGGAATGGGAATTACTTAGCAAAATGAGAGGTACATTACCAATCTACACAGACACATTCTTAAATGAAGATTTGTCGTAACATGCATCCAGTGCAGGAAAAGAAAGAGTATGGGAAGACGCAAATTAATTGACAACTGACATTTCTGTTTTCAGACATTACCATAATTTGCAGATCTATAAGTTAAAACAATCAGCCGATTTTTCATTTCAAGCAATAAATTCAATTTACATGTATTTAACTTTAAATTAATTTTCAAAAATGACAAAACTGGGTAACATTCTTAAAAAAAATGTTACAACACAGACCTGGAAAGTGGCAACATGTTGAAATTAAAAACACATTTGTTTTTAGATACATTAGACACATATTTCCTATTTGTTTTTTTGCAGTGATATGTGCAGCTACATTGACATGTCTGTTAACCTTTGTAATTCTTTGGAAATTTGGGGAAATGACATCATAGGTCACTACCTTAAAATTGGTAAAATGAAAAAAAAATACATAGATGCTTTTAAGTGTAAGAGGGCCACATGATCCTCTTGTATTACAAAGAATGTTGCAATGGTTAATTTATATTCGAACAAACTCATATAAGAATATAAAACAGGACATCATAGTGGTAAAAACTATCTTAGATAACTACCTAGATTACCATGGTAATAAAATAATTCGTTTCTGTTTCCAGTTCACCACAGATTGTACCATTTCTATGATCAGATAATACAAGACACCAGTTTAGATAAGGACGTCCTTGATCTATTGATTTCAAAATGTATCCTTAGGATTGAAGATAGAACAGAAATAGAACACCATCCAAGGCCATCTGACCGCAACAAATGTATCTTAGACCTTCTAATACAAAGATCAGAAGATTCCTTCTGTGTATTATTAGAAGTGCTTAAGGAGTCTCCTACTTGTTATACAGACCTGATAGAATGTATGGAAAGTCAACAACTTTCCCATCATAAAGCTGTTTCACATTCAAAAGTTAAATCACGTAGTGAGTATTTAGTTTACATGTTGATTATTTGTATGAACAAGGATGACAAATGTGACAAAATAAGTTGTTAGGATATCATCGCTTTCCCTTTTTTAACACGCAGATGTACTTTGTTAGAAATATATGATAAAGGTAATTATTTCTGGTTAATTGATACTTTAATTTTATACGAATGTATAATTTTATCACTTTCACGGTCTTCGTTGTCGTCAAAAGACATTTGATTTCCGGACAATAAGTTAAGTACAACATGTCCAAATGTATGGATCCCTATAACATTGTCCACCAAGTTCCATACTACACAAAAATGTCCTTACTGTTTAGGAATTGGGTAAATAAAATAAACATGTCTCTTGCTTCCAGATGATGACTTTTGTATAAGTGTATCGATATCTAAAAAAGGGAGGTTGGGATGGATTGTTTGTAGGTGTGGCCCACACTTTTTAGGAATAAGGACCATATACTTTTTGACACCTCAATACCTTTGATTTTTCACTTTACTCAGAGTACAAGTTGTGGAAAGTCTGTAAAGCAGTATGATAAACAAGGAAAGAATAACGAACATTGATATTGATATTAAATAATTTATGTTCCCGTAGTCTGAAATTTAATTTTCGTATTTTTCCTTAATGTCATGATTATACAGTACAGTCAGTTTAAATTGAGCAGTGAAAAACAGACCATTAATAACATGTTTTGTGCAAATAAAGCAGGTAATAATACAATCATACAAAAGCTAATTGTCAATACAAATCGACCTAAATGCAGAAAAAACGCTATCTGTATCATTGGTCGATTTCCAATAATTACTTGTTAATGACTTCGATAATTGATAATTAAAGGAGCACTAGCTGTCAAATTCATGGTCACCGATTCTCATATTTGATTTATAACAATGTAAAACATTTATTCACACCATCAAAAGTCAAAAATAAACAGTTTACAGAGCATGGGGTAGATAAAATAAAGGTTCGTTTCGTGTGTATTTTAGTCCAAACGCCATCTAATTAACTATCGATTTGACCTCAGATGACCATATAAGCGATGTAAACATAAAAAAAGATATGAATAGATTAAACAACACGTGCAATTGGATTTTTATAGATCTGTTTGATTTTATTTCATAGATTAAAAATAGATGTTTCTCAAATGATTTACCGTAGTTTCACTTTCATTGTTGACATTCTTTTTCTCTAAATAACCAGTACATGTACAATGCATGCGTTGTCAATCTCTTTCTAGGGGTTAAATTGAAGTTCACATGAATACAGATTTAAAGAGGTCGACTCATTCACTTGCAAGTGAAAACCTAATTATCAATGTTTCTTAGTGTAATTTGACAAAATTGAACCTTTTTGGCTGCAAAAAGCGAATTGCTATTTCACTATTTAACTTTCATTATTGATTGAACAAAAAAAATCAAACTTTAGATGTTTTATATTTCTCGTAGCTAGTGCCCCTTTAAGGCGATGCATAGTACACTAATTTAAGATTTCCAGAAAACCAGAGGATATTTTACACAAAAGTAAAGCTGGGATGATGTTGGGGGTTAAAACCCTAGTTGTAGTAGTTAAGAGCTAATAAGGGGCTAACAATTACATTTTAATACTTTGAATAATAAATGACATTTAATTTAACGGTACCAATTTTCAGGAAAGGAATCAGAGCTTTGCATGAAGAAGAAACATTCCTTAATGTATGATAATTTCTAACATTTTGTGTAACTGCAAATTTTGATAACACAAACAATCATTTTTTTTTTATGACAGTACCTAAGTACTGGCTACTGGGTAGGTGATACTCTCGGGGACTAACAGTCCACCAGCAAAGGCATCGACCCTGTGGAAGTAATAAAATTAACTGTACGAATTTTCCTGCACCAGATGCGCATTTCGACAAAACATGTCTCTTCAGTGATGCTCGTGGCCAAAATATTTGAAATTCAAAGCTTATATAAAAGATGAAGAGCTATAATCCGAAAGGTCCATACAGTTGAGCAAAATTCGTGAAAGGAATCAGAGTTTTGCATGAGGGAGATACATTCCTTAATTTATAATCATTTCTAACAGTTTGCAACAGCAAATTTTAATAACACAAAAGATCCGTATTTTCATGCAAGTTCAGACGTACTGGTTACTGGGCTTGTGATACCCTCGGGGACTAAAAATCCACCAGCAGAAGCATCGCCCAGTGGTAGTTATAACATTAACGGTACTAATTTTCCTGCACCAGATGTGCATTTCGACAATACATGTCTCTTCAGTGATGCTCGTGGCCAAAATATTTGAAATCCAAAGCTTATATAAAAGATGAAGAGCTATAATCCAAAAGGTCCAAAAAGTAGAGCAAAATCAGTGAAAGGGATCAGAGCTTTGCATGAGGGAG
The DNA here is from genome assembly GCA_019925275.1 of Mytilus edulis. NCBI lineage: Eukaryota > Metazoa > Mollusca > Bivalvia > Mytilida > Mytilidae > Mytilus > Mytilus edulis. The sequence continues at coordinate 94,199,924 of CM034362.1, forward strand.
ATACATTCCTAAATTTATAATAATTTCTAACATTTTGTAACAGCAAATTTTAATAACACAAAAATATTGTTTCTTTATGCCAGTACTGGAGTACTGGCTACCGGGGATAAACAGTCCACCAACAGAGGCCTCGACCTAATGGTAGTAATTACATTAACGGTACAAATTTGTCTGCAAAAGTCTTGATTTTTAAGTTTTTTGATAACTTTAAGCTTAATCTAAACATACATTTACTTTTTTATCATATATTTTACAAAAGTATGATAGAAACATTTTGACAATTTTTTTTTTTAAATCTATCGATTTTATTTAAGACGCCTGTTCCTTCTTAAGTGTTTGTGTTTCCAAATATTAATAGCAACAGGTCAGCAATATTTGGTTTATGGAATATTTGTAAGGTGTAGATGTCTTCAAATGTAAGATATGTTAAGATCTGTATTATCGTAGCCTCTTGTAGATTTCCGGAGCACCTGTGATCATCCTCATGTTTGTTGTTAGGTTGGTGTTGCTAATTTTTTTCCGTTCTTTCGTTGTTTTCTTCTGATATTTTTTTACCTCAGGTTTAGTTTGTAACCCGGATTTGCTTTCTTTCAATCGATGGTGTTATATATAAAGCATATAATAAGGTTGTTCATGTCGTAGAACACCCCGAGGGGTGTAATGATTGATCAAATTAAAAAAAAGACCGACCGTAGGGTGGTCTGTCTTTAAACAATCTTCACATCCCGAGGTGTGTTCTATGACAGGAAAACATCAAAGTATGCATTATCTGACTTAAATACCGTTAAAAATAGTATTTTGTATAAAGCTTTGCATTCAGCATCTTTTTTACCGACCACACTAAAGTAGGATATTATAATGCGTGCAGGTTTTATTACGCCCTTCGCCTCATTTAGAATGTGAAATAAAACTTACTGACTAATCTAGATTTAAACCTTTGAAATGATTATCCATACATAATCAAAATATTACTGTAACTGCATGAAGAAAGACACAAATTTGATAACGGTTTATGAAAATACAAGGCATATTGTGAATGATTTATTGTACCACCTTAAATTATGAAAAAAAGGGGATATGCTTTATCCATTTATTATGACATTACAACCGCGGAAAAGTGATTACTTTTTTCAACATCTTATTTGAATTGGATGAAATATTCAAAAAGATTGTCTTTTGGACGTCCCGAACATGCATGCAATATTTGCCACTGGACGTTACGCTACTAATAATCAATCAACATATTCAGTGGAACTCAAAAACATTTTCAAAATCTTACACACGAATATGTTAAATCTGGTTCCATTTCATGAAAGTCTACACAAAAGTTTATCTCACGTATACGATTATGTTTCTGTATTGTAGCAAGAAATTAACAAAACTTCACGTTAATTGTTTCCAAAATTAAAATGTGGGCAATGATGATTTTTTTAGACCAATCATTGATCAAACTTTAAAAAATAAATTCCCAAATCGGCAACAAAAAACTATCAGACGAATATGATTTTGAGGTAAATTATATATTACATTTTTATCAGGGAAAACAATGGCCTTACACATGTCATTATTTTATGCCTTGGAGCATATTTCATTGAAACATGGTATCGTCCCGGTTGATTCTAATAAAGAATGGCCTTTCGTTCTGAAAGAAAATAACTCCTTATAGGTATATAAAACTTTCGAACATCGGTTTATTACTGTTGCCTTTATTTAGAAGTCTTTAGTTTACTACGTTTTGAATTGTGTACTTTGCTTTTTTCTTGTTTAGACATGGTGTTGTCAGTTTATATTTCATTTATGAGTTTGACCGTCTCTTAGGTATATATGTTTCCTCCTTTTTTTGATTATATACCTGTCTAATAACACTTATTGCATAAAAGTGGATTTCAACCATTTTTAAGTGTCTTATAATCCATCCAAATTTTATAGAACATTAATCTTAGCTTTATTTGTTTCAGGTGGCCATTCAGTCAGGTTACGCAGGAACTACCGCAATCTGACGAAGAATTTGTCGAATACAGAAAGTATCATTGATTCATTAATATCAAAAAAAGTTTTAGATCCTGACAATCGTGCAGAAATAAATAACAGTGGAGTACAGGCCAAAATAAATAGAAAACTAATAGATCATATCAGAAGTAAACAAGATTATCACTTTTTTCTGGAGGCTCTGAAGGAGGACCCTCCCAATGCAATGCTTGCTTCTGACCTGGAATCGATGGACGTTACACAAGATGAATTAAAGTTACTTGAAACAGGTAATTTTCAGAATTCTGAATAAACACAACATGTAATGAATATATGAATGAGACTTTTGGAACCACGATTGAAAAAAAAAGTACATGTGATCAGCTAGAGGTCACCGTACAGCCTTCATCAAAAACAATACCCATACCATATTGTACAAAAAAGCTCAAAGAAGAAATACCTGATATACTTTCGGATAAGAAACAAAAAAAGGAATACGACAGACCTGCATGAGGCACTGATAGAATAATTGTATTTGATGTCATATAAAAGGTTCAAGAAGAAAAGTGAGCAAGTCTGATGTAAATGTAACCCAAGTTAAAATAATCATGTCCATACGTCTCAAACTGGTTTGGAGTTCTGTAAAGACTGACTGTGTCTGTTCTCTGATTGTCACTTATGACATTATTTATTTTCGATACAAAATAAGTAAACTTGTTAACTGTGTTGTTCCATGCTTATCAAAACCGTGTTGGGCTCAAGAACGATAAACTATTTCTTAATGCTTGAATAACTACTAGTAACTAGAATGTGAACATCCCAAATATTTAAAAAAAAATCAATATAGATCTCATCACAGGTTTTTAAAAACAGGATCTAAACTAAAAAAAACAATTGCAAGACTTTGTATCTTACAGGAGCTACAGTAACACAGCTAACAAACAGACCAGGATTCAAGTCACTGGTTACACTAGTATCTATAGTTAAAGATGTACAGATTCCAGATACAGAACCAGAGAGCCATGATACCAGTATAGCAGCAGACTTATATAGACTACAGTATTGGTATAATAAGATCATTAAAATGTCATCGATGGATTTAGATAAATATCAACTATTTGTTCAAACAGTAAATGAAGTAAGTTCTTTTCTGAAGTTTACATACAGTTGAAAGGACAAGGTACGATAAGCATCAGAGAACGGCCTCCTAATTTAGTTTAAATTAAAAGTGACTTGCCATTAATTATAATACATTATTTTTAAAGTTTAAAACCTATATTTTTGTAAACATCAATAGATTTTTCAACTTTCGTTGATATTATTCATGCTCTGTTGCTGTAAAGACCTCAAGATTCGCGAAAAGGGCAGTTTCCAAAACTTTTTCTGCATTTTAAACTATGAGCGTACCTACGACCCATGATCATATTTATACCAGACCTTGAACATAAATGTTGATGCAGTTCAAATATTTTAGTGGGTCGTAAGTACTCTCATAGTTAAAAATTCAAAAAAGTGACAAAAGCAGACCGTCGAAATTTGACCCAAAATTATACAGAATTGTGACAAGCTTCAGAGAAATGATGGGAACGTAATTGTGAATGAATATAATAACTGGTTCATACTCAAACAGTGCATATACGTATTGTGTTTCATAATTGACGAAATCGTCGCCCTGGAATGATCCGGAATGTTTTAATCTCCGTTGACACTTTTGTGAAAAGTGCCTTTTCTTTCACATCCGCATTTGTACCAAGTATGGCATGCCAAGTTAACATTTCAGACAATCATTGAATATAGATACAGATGGCGAAAACATAAACTTACTACAGAACTGTGAATAATAACATACATTGTAATTCATATGACATAAGTAGACACCATGTGACAATTTTAATTAGTTAATTGTATAAGTGTAACAAAAGATTAAACAAAACTATCCAACACTTTTATGATCTAAATTATGTATCTTGAGTTATTCTTTGGTCATGGTGTTGAACTTATTGGACTTATTATTTGTAATTGTCACGCGCCTTCCCGTTGTTCTATCTATATTTCGTATTTCTTGTTTGCAAATCATTTTCGACATATCTTTCCGTTAAAATTTGCATGCATAAAGTATTTGTCACTGGACGATCAAAAAACAACATTCAATCAATCATATATCTTCTAAAATAACAGCACTACATGTATAATGAATTTAGACATATTCAAAATAATAAAAGCTTCTTTTATTTTTTAATCAGATATTTACACGTCAAAGAAAATAAAATAAGTATTGAAAATGAAAGGAATAAAACGCAACATAATTAAATATATCTTGCTTGTAAGACGTGTGTTTTGTATACAAAAGACTCATCAGTGACGGTCGAATATAAAAATGTCAAAAGACCATAAAAGGCTCAAAATTCCGATTTATTGTTGTTACGAAATACAGCTAATACAGGTTATTTATTCCTGAATATATTATCCGTAGTTTTTGCATTCATAAAATTGACTATTTCAATAATATTCATGTTTACACAAAGTGCTAACTTTTGGACATCGTGTTGCTGCATGGGTTGTTTGTTTCATTAATTTGTTTGTACTAGCTAAAAAGGTTACATTCCCCAGGAAGACATATTACCCTAACTTGACACTCCGATCAAACTAGTCTTTGTTCTTACACCTAAATCATGTTAATGCCAATTGATTAACGGAATATAAAAAATACCAATTGTTTAGTCTTAGGTTTGACCAGGCCGGTGTCAGAACCCACGATATCAGGCGTTTTAATTCATGTATTATATTTATTTAATTGTACAATTAATTGATAAAAGGGTGCATACAGTAAGAATCCATCTTATGTGAATCCGCGCTTAAACATATACATCCACCCAAAAGAAATAACTTTTGCAACATATATAGAAATAAGAAGATGTGGTATGAGTGCTAATGATACTACTCTCCTTCCAGGACACAACATGTAAAAGGTTAGCAATTATAGGTCAAAGTACGACCTAGCTTACATCGACCAGCAAGCTATCAAGGACACACAATTGACTAATGTAGCAATGCAAACGGTTTAATCTTTATATAAAAAAAAAAGAAACGAGGAACACGCATGAACCAAAACAACCACTGAACAGGTTCCTTATTAGTTGCAAACAAACGCAGCATGTGTAAACGTTTAAACAGGCGACAACCCTTCACCTTAACCCGAACTTATATACTCTTATTAGTAATTTGCACGTCCAACTATAACTGTAGTTCGTTTTGATAAACAAATTACAAAAACACAAAAACAAAACGAATAAATACAAAATGCAAATTAATCACATACATGCATTTTACATGATATTTCACAAACCATTTGACACTGACAGGAAAGTGAAACCATTTATTGTCATTGCCAGTATCCACATTATAATTACAGATAACAAAAATGTTCCATAGATATAGACAGATGTGGTGTGAGTGCCAATGATACAATTCTCCATCCAAATAACAATTTATAAAAGTAAACCATTATAGGTCAATGTACGGCCTTTAACACGGGGCCTTGGCTCACACCGAACAACAACCTATAAAGGGCACCGAAATTACTACTGTAAAACTTTTCAAAACATAGTCCATTTCATCGTTAAAGAAACATCAGCTTATTCCGTACTCAGTTCTCACTTGTCTTTGTCAATTTTCACTAGCATCCAAGATGAAATGAATGGAGACATTATTCGTATGCATGACGTTCATTATCACTGAACTAGTATATATTTGTTTAGGGGCCAGCTGAAGGACGCCTCCGGGTGCAGAAATTTCTCGCTACATTGAAGACCTGTTGGTAACCTTCTGCTTTTGTTTTTTTTTTCTACGGTCGGGTTGTTGTTTCTTTGACTCATTCCCCATTTCCATTCTCAATTTTATTATGTAAAAACATAATTATTCTTTTCTTTTTTGGAATTTTATTCTCATACACACTTGTCCGGGTGTACACTTGTTAAGTTTTAATACATTGACTTATTATAATTGGCATACAGTGTATAGCCATGACTAAGATATCATAACAGTCTAATATTATTATGACATTTATCGTTGATCTCAAGGTCCAATTAATTTACCTTTAACTTTCATGGTTAAATGATTGTCCAACCCTTAAACCATCTATGTTCTTACAGGATATGTCATTTTCTTTCCTGCACAATAGGATTAATTTGTAAGGTCAATCAATGCCTCGTTCATAACTTCAAAATTATTTATATCCCTCCGTTTTGCTTTGATCAGTCATTTCTAATTCACCATAGGTTTTGTACCCATGCAGATGACACATTCACATTCCAACCCCTACATCATACTAATCCGTAGTTGCCTGGATTAGACATTTTATTCCACACAATGTCTGTATGTGGTACAAGTCATGTCTCTTTCATTCCATTAACTGTTAAGTATCTTTAAAAACTGTTCAAACTCATCTCAAATTATTAAATCCTATATTTTCTTGCTTTCATGAAGAAACCTTCACATCGACACAAAGGTGTTGTAGTGGTCTACAATTTAAATAAATTGTTTGCTGTTGCTAATAGTTATCAAAGGTACCAGGATTATAAGCAAGATGTGGGATTCTATACTCGATAATCTAGATGTTTATATTATAGTGTTACACCGTATTAGCAAGTATATTCCTAAAAAATAACTAAGTTCATACTTTAAAAAATATAAAGAACCTTTTATCGCGTGGTTGATATGCACTGGTTATGTAGCTTAGTTGTTGATCAGCGTGTAGGGATCTATAATTGAACTAAGTTTTCATTTCTAACTAAACATGTTCACAAACAGACTATCTGCATTGCATTCAATTTAATTTGTTCAATAAAATGACTAATTGATTTATAGTTGGCTTTAATTCAAACATGTTTTGCTGTTGCTAAGCAACACTTGTGTTGCTATGCTCAATACGGAATGTGTAAAGAATAAAAAAAGATGTATAAGAAAAAAGAATTGGAATGAAACACCAAATGGAAAGAAAAATCTTCAAACAACTGCTTAATTCATACTTAAGAGGGGCAAGCACCAATTTTTAACCGTTGCTAGGCAACATTTCTGTTGCCAACGTTGTATTTTATGGAAAGCCAACGGGGTCAAAATTCTTAATTCGTAGCTTGTCAATTCGTTAATTGTAACTGTGTAATTTCTAAATTGTTAATTCGTAAATTGGTAATTTGTAACTTGTTACTGTGAAATTCAAAATGCTTAATTCGTAAATTGTCAATTTGTAAATTGCACCTTTGTAGTTTCAACCTTCTTAATCGGTAAATTTTCAGTTTGTTGCTTGTAACTGTGCAATTTCACAATCATGCTTCATTCGTAAATTGTCGATTTGTAACTTGTATCTTTGTAACAACATTCAACATTCTTCATTTGTTAATTGTCAATTTGTAACTTGTAGATTTCAAAATTCTTTATTGGTAAATTGTCTTTTTGTATATTGATATTTTGTAACTTGTAACATGTGACTTGTCGATTCATGAATTGTCGATGTGTGAAATGTCGAAGTGTTAAACGTCCTCGTTGTTGTATTATGCTAACGATCATTATGACGACAGATGGCGCTGGGGTTCTTCTTCGGTGTATAATCCTCTTGTAAGTAGGAGCACCGCCATATGGAATATATACCAAAGGAGTTTAAATCAATTATGTACAGCGCATACATATAAAAGATAACAAATAAATAAACACATTGTTTGTTTTATATGGCATGTATAACAGGGACTCGGTTATATATTTAGGTAACCTCGTATAAACATATTTATTTTATGTACTGGTCACCGAACCTGCAATGAGGTATATCACATCTACATCTACATGATACTTCTTAACTTCAATATGTTGAAGATTACAAGAAGGCACATGCTAGGGAAACAAATTAAAACTAAACATATTTACAATAATTTCAAGAAAAAACATTTTTTTTTTAATTTTGTATATAGATAAAGACATGGTTTTGATTTAGCAATACATATGTGGTTTTGCACCAGACTTAAAAGCTTCTTACTCTGGGCTACAGGCTACTTGGTATGTTAGGGAATTCTACAACCTTATTGTTCTAGGAGAAAATAAATATAAATGATAGTTTGTGGGAAAGAATGGCTGTATACATTTATGTTCTTTGGATGGTATTAGGTATGTATTTACTGGGATGGAGACTAATTGGTGTTGAATTCTATATAGCATGGTGACGGATGCAATATTTCTTCTTTGTTGTAATGTTGGCCATATAAGATGTTCAAGCATGGCTGTTACACTGCTTTGATAGCTGTATTGGTTGGGTGTATACCTGGCAGCTCTTCTCTGTACCATTTCAATTTTATGTATTTGTTTTTTTCTGACAGGGGTCACAAACGACACTACAGTATTCAATTTTTGGTCTTACGTATGTTTCGTAAGCCAGTTCTTTTGTTTTTATGCTGTTAGTTTTGACGTTTCTTTTAATAAATCTCAGTGATGCATTTGCTTTGTTCGTGATGTCATTTATATGAGAATTCCATGTCAGATCGTTTGTGATGGAAACGCCAAGATATTGTGCTTTGTTTGTTGATTTTAAAATATGATTATGTAATGTGTATTTATAGATGATTGGTTTATGTTTTCTTGTTATGTGGATGATTTCACATTTGTCTGGGTAAAGGGACATAAGCCATTCTTGCTCCCATTGTTCCAGTTTATGTAGGTCTGATTGAAGGGTGTGGCAGTCATCTAATGATGAGATTGTTAGATACACAATAGTGTCATCTGCAAAGAGGCGAACATTACTGTTGAGTTTGTCTGGCATGTCATTAATGTAAATTAGGAACAGACATGGCCCGAGAACAGAGCTTTAGGGAACGCCTGACAATAAAGGACAACTATTTAATGTGTGACTGTCAACCACCACTTTTTGTGATCTATGTGATAACCATGCCTCTATCCAATTTGTTGTATTGTTATTTATTCCCATGCGTTTCAGTTTTAGGATAAGTCTTTGGTGGTCCACCTTATCAAACGCTTTTGCGAAATCCATGACAACTACGTCAGTTTGTTTACCGTTTGCCATATAATCAAGTATTTGCTGTGTAAAGGTTAAAAGTTGTGTTTTATAGCTAACTTTTGATCTAAAACCATGCTGCAGTGGATATAATAAATCGTGAATGTCTAGATGTTTCATTATGGATGATACAATTATATGTTCTAGTGATTTACTAAAGATACAGGTTAGAGAGATGGGCCTGTAGTTTTCAGGTTTAGATTTTGCTCCCTTTTTGAAAACTGGTGTAACCAAGGCCTCTCTCCAGTCGTTTGGTACTGTGCCTGTATTTACTGATGAGTTAAACAAGTCAGATATTATAGGTGAGATTTCATGATGAACTTCTTTTAGAAAATGAGGTGATATTTTGTCTGGACCAATTGCTTTTGATGGGTTTAAGTTTTTTAGTAATTTAGATGTTCCTTCTGGGGTGATGTTTATTTGATTCATTTCAAATTTATGTGTTGCTGATTTTAATGATTTTAGTTCACAAATGTGATAATTTCAAAGGTTTAGGTGTGGTAAATGCTAAGTGAAATTGATGGTTTAGTGCTTCAGCCTAATCTTGGGGGTTTGTTTTTGTTATACCATTTACCTTTAGTGGTGATACACCTATATTTTCACTTTTGTTTTTTTTTTATGAATGACCAAAATGTTTTACTTGGTTAACTATCTTTTAGTTTACTGTCTTCAATTATAATGTTTTCTATGTAGTTCCAATATGATGATCTAAGCTTTTGTTGTACTTGGTGTTTTGAGGATATCACTTCCTTTATGAAAGTATACATGGTATATAGATGTGTCGCTGGAACGTGCTTCTCTATCAACTTCGCAAATATATGACTGTCACTTGGCAAGAAATTTCTGATTAATATTTAACCAGGTCAAAACAAGACTAAAAACATGAAATATAAGACGGTGCTGGAAAAATACTAATATTGCCCTGGGCGCGCAAATTTTGGACTCAATGTATAATGGCAGAAATGGTTTGACAACCATCATTCATTAATTATTATAATCTCAATATTGAAATTTCAGAAAAGAATGTAAATATCTAA
>CM034362.1:94210082-94233182 GCA_019925275.1 Mytilus edulis
GGCAGCTCGATCTTGACTGCCTTGTGGTTGACGCATCATTATTTGTTTGTCTCCAGGACTTCCTTGCTATAAAAGGGGTCCAAGCACCTGTACCCTCCGATCAGCAGTAAGTTGAGTTCTCTCTCCCGCTGTTCACCAACGTTTGAAATGTGCAGCGGGTATACTGCACTATTATCTATTCTCAATACATTTACCGCCAGGATGGAATTGGCCTTCTCAAATCTATTAATATCATTAAGGCTAACCAGATTTAGATCTGTGTAACCCTGTTCGTTTGTTTTGGGTCTACCTCGTAATTGTACAAGGCCGAAAGTATGGACCACATGAAACACTACTCGTCGTTATTTTTCACATTCATTTGGTTACAGTCTTCTTAGCTTTGATCCACGTCGGATAATCAATGTACTGTGACCCAACCAGCGATCAGTGTTTGTTAATATTGACTTGAAGTTTTACAATTGCCTTCGATGTCCAGCGACTTTTTTCAGAGGTCCACTGTGCAATCTTTTCTCCGATCTTTTCATCCATCTTCTCAAGGGTTTCAAGCAAGTCCGTGGTTGATGTGAAAATCTGGTTTTCTGAGTGAAAGTATCCCACGTGCTCATCAACCATCTTACCTATCGGGGTAATCTTCAAAATGAAGCATCACATTGACTTTTCATCCTTTCAATGACCAATCGTCTATAAGTTTCACCCTTGACATCAGAGAGACCTCAAGGAAGGTCTGCACATCCATGTCAATAATGGGGTCATCTTCAGTTAGTAAATACATCTTTAAAGGCTTTCTTCAGTGGATGTACCTCAATTTTATCCCCAACGGCTTTCCTATCTTCTCCGATCTTTCCTGTTACTTCTCCAGTAGTCGATCTTTTGGCATCCTGCTACCCCTATCACCCCATGCTGTTTGGCCTGTGTGATAATATCCTTCCTCGTATAGGGTTAGGACAACGCTCAAATAATGTTGGTCTTCGTTCCGATCAACTAATTTTTAGCTGAAAAGTGACAATATATGCCCTCTATTGATATCGAATATGACAATATTCTGGGAAATCCTTCTAATACAACCTTTATATATACAGAGGCTATGATTTAATTTAATTTTATAAACATTGAAAGACCAGGGGGGTCTCACCCTCATTTAAGCGGTCTCAGGTAGGTTTTCGCTATTTATTTTGAATATCCAACTGGCACTTTGGGCGCACGGTAAACATGAAAGACAGGAAGTGTACCCAAATTACTTTTAATCACCTTTGTATCTACCTGTTGACCAAATGTCTATAGATATAGAAAGATGTGGTGAGTCTTTTCATATTAGGCAGATTGAGAAATCAGGGGGCTATCACCATTGCCCTGTGCCCTTTGTCCTAAAATTTTGATAATTTTTAGCTGAAAAGTGACAATATAAGCCCTCCATAGATATCGAATATGACAATATTCTGGGAAATCCTTCTAATATCGAATATCGAATAACGACCCGGCTGCTAACTTCACATACATTGTGGTGATAAGCATTGCCTATAACATTTGTTTGAGGCAGACGAATGTAACAGAACGAAAGCATACAATTCAGCATTGTTCTCATATGTGGTTTGTGGATCGCCATGTCTCGCTTTTGCAACAAAAGTCGGAAGGCTCAACACAAATGTAATAAACTGTTATTCTTTGCGAAACATGCGTATCTTCTATGTCAGTATGTGTTGGTAAATAAACTCTATACATTTTTAACTATTTTAAAATATTTTTATAAAACATTACTAGAGAACTTGAAAAAGTGAACTTACGGAACAAGCAAACGAAATGAAAAGAAACAAAAATAAGAAGAAAATACACTCTAACATAAAAATAAAAACTATAACAGACAGAAAAGCAAAATAGATACGGCAGTTATAACTATACCATAAAAAAACCAAGAACAACATAAAATAACGTAACATTTTTAATAAGTATACTAGTTTATTCAAAACGGGTCAAGGTTAACCGAACATGAATTTCTATAGATTACAGTCAACTGAGTGTGGTGTGTGTCGATAAAATATTAAATAACTTTCTAATTACTTAAGATATGATTATAAAAGGAGTAGGTTCGATATGCCCTAAAATGGTCCCCCTTTTTAGCCTAAATTTCAAATTAGGATTTATTGACTAATATCACAATGAATAAAAACTTATACAGTGACAAGATAGGAAATAAGTATTTTTTTGCAAATTAAGTTCCTGCGATCTATTCATGACGTCACAAATAGTACTCATTTTGATTTTCTATGAAAAAACGATTAAAATGGGTAAATTTCTATTTAATATTTGGACAGGAAACATAGAGCGCATATGTCGACAAAAAGATCTTGGACAATAATGTTTGTAATGACATTTTACATGTTTAACTTGATTATCAAGGTTTTCGACGGCTGCGCTCTATGTTTGCTGATCTTAAATTTGGCTGAAATCCTGCTGATATTATCAAATTTCGCCAAAATCCCTTATTTTGACCTAACTGAGATGTAAAAATCAACGCTGAAGAATAAAACGTTCTCTAAAACTTTCTCATATCTTTAAGTCAACTTAAAACTTGTTTTGTCTAGAAGCAATGAACTTTATAATTGGGGCCAAATATGGCCCTTACCGAACTTACTCCTTTGAAATTATTTATTTTTAAAACGTTGACTTATATATGCAATGTTCTTTGTGTCAATTGTATGATTCCATCAGGACCTTAGTGCATTTTTTTTTCTTAGTGCACTTAGGAGGTCTTTTGCGGTATTTTTACAGACCACAGAAAAAAGAATTAAACATGTAAAAGGAAAAAACGTTATTATATGGATTATTTTTTCGGAATATGTTTCTTTTGGCAAATATATGAGAAAAAATCTAATCTTTTTGATATTCAATAGATTTTAGGTAAACACTTAAAGTTACAAATACACGACCATACATTTTTGATAGAAACAAATGCATTTTAAATATCTTTTATCTTTTTAACTAGACTAAATATACGGTTTTGTGATATGTGCATGTAGTTTGAACAATTTCGTCAATAGTTTTAGAAAGAAGCTATAAACAATGATTTAGAACCTTATACTACACATATGGAGGTACATGTATGATACCATTACGGGTTAACGTATGGTATAACTGTGAAATAGCCATATTGTAATTGCCACGTTATTTTATGGATCGTTGATTTATAACCTTTAGATTATTCACACGTGCCATCGAAGTAAATCTTTATAGACCGAATATTAACGCATACATACGTTATTTTTATAGTTTAGAGGAAGACGACGAAGAACAATTATTTATAATAGTGCAATCTGAACAAATAAATAGATACATATTAAATAAGTTTTGTATTCAAATGAAAGAAAGGATAAGCGCATTTACAAACAGATGTATACATATTCGAATTAGCTCTCGCCGCGATATAGCCTTTTTTGTGCTAATGCGGCGTATAGCAACCAACAATCAATCAATCAAACAAACAGATGTACTAAGACATATACTCGATGCTGAACTTAGGGTAAAATCTATGAGGATCTGGACGGGGTGCTTCATTTCTGTTTTCTTTAATGTTTATCTCGTGTTTTTTTCCTATTCTTTAAACTTTTTGTCTAGTATTATCAATTCTTTATATTCAAGCAACTTATTATTCTCTATTCTTTTTTTTGTTCCATTTTCTCTATGATTCATATTTATAGCCGATCATTCTCTATTCTGTAAAACCCCATCGACATCCTTTTCTTTCCGATGGTATGTTATTCATAGTTTTAACACTCTCACTTCACGGCCTAAGAGCATTTTCAGAAGCTTAGTTCAAACGGAGACACGGTTCCGTGATGCGGCCTAAAGAGGTAAACGAAATTAACTATATAAATGATCTGATATATAAGATATTTGTATTTTGCGTTGATCGTTCCTGATGAAGTAGAATCCGAAAAACGTGATTTGGATGTATGAAATTTATAAGATTTTGTTGTCACTCTGTGTTAGTGTTACGTTTGAAAGTTGCAATTCCTTTTTTCAAATAATAAGTAGATAAATAAATAAATTAACTTCAGAAATTTAAAAGAAAATTAAATAAGAAACAGTTATTGGTGAATAATTTGTTTTCCCAACAAAACAAACTAACCAAACTGTATGTATATATTATTAATTCTCTAATCCCTTAAAACAAGACCAACAGAAATAAAAAGTCAACGAATGATTTTATGTTTGATAATTAAAAATAATATACGTTTTTTTTATTCTAGCATTTACAATACAATGTCTCATCCACATGAAGGGGCGTAACTCCTGACACACTGAACGGATCTTAACCCGATCTGAAAGTTTTGAATGTTACTTTTTACATGTTTTATGATTGGTCTAAATCTGTCCAAAACAGTCTTAACAGACTTGATTTAACGCTAGAGCCTTCCATCTTGATTAACTTGACATGACTTAACGGACTAAACACAACATATCTTAACAGTGTCTTAAAATCTGAAAAGTCTTAACGTTTTTCTCTTGCGGTAAATTAAGTCGATCAAGACTTGATCAGACTCAAATTACCGTTTCGGACTTTAATCTGGCTACTAGTGAGTCAGAGTCAGATGCCGAAATAGGTAAATTAACAAAAGAAACTAAACTAGAGGCTCTAAAGAGCATGTGTCGCTCACCTTGGTGTATGTGCATAATAAACAAAGGATTCAAATGGATTCATGACAAAATTGTAATGTATTTTGGTGATGGTGATGTATTTGAAGTTCTTACTTTACTGAACATTCTTGCTTCTTACAATTATATCTATGATGAACTTTGCCCATTAGTAACAGAGAAAATTATTTGGTAAAAATTTACATAAATTTACCAAATTAATGAAAATTGTTAAAAAATGACTATAAAGGGCAATAACTCCTACAGAGGTCAATTGACCATTTAGATCATGTTGACCTATTTGTAGATCGTACTTCGCTGAACATTATTGCTGTTTACAGTTTATCTCTATTTATAATAGTATTCAAGATAATAAACAAAAACGGCAAATTTCTTTAAAAATTACCAGTGTGGGGGCAGCAATCCAACAACCGGTTGTCCAATTCATCTAAAAATTTCAGGGCAGAAAGATATTGACTTGTTTCACAAGTTAACTCCTTGTCAGATTTGCGCTAAATGCTTTGGTGTCAGAGTTATGAGCCAAAATCTACATGTTACCCCTGTTCTATTTTTAGCCGTGGCGGCCATCTTGGTTGAATGGCCAGGTCACCAGACACATTTGTCAAACAAGATATCCCAAAGATGTCTCAGTAAATTCAGGAGAAGATTTTTGTAAAAGATTACTTAGATTTACGAAAAATGGTTAAACATTTACTATAAAGGGCAATAACTCCTAAATGGGTCAACTGACCATTTCGATCATGTTGACTTATTTGTAAATCTAACTTTGATAAACATTATTTCTGTTTACATTTTATCTCTATCTATAATAATATTCAAGATAATAACCTAAAAACAGCAAAATTTCCTCAAAATTACCAATTCAGGGGCAGCAACCCAACAACAGGTTGACTGATTCATCGGAAAATTTCAGGGCAGATAGATATTGACCTGATAATCATTTTAACCAAATGTCGGATTTCCTCTAAATGCTTTGGTTTCAGAGTTATGAGCCAAAAACTGCATTTTACCCCTGTTCTATTTTTAGCCGTGGCGGCCATCTTGGTTGGATGGCCAGGTCACCAGACACATTTGTCAAATTATGTACCCCAAAGATGATTGTGGCCAAGTTTGGATTAATTTGGCCCAGTAGTTTCAGAAAAGAAAATTTTTGTAAAAGATTACTTAGATATACGAAAAATGGTTAAAAATTGACTATAATGGGCAATAACTCCTAAAGGGGTCAACTGACCATTTTGGTCATGTTGACTTATTTGTAAATCTAACTTTGCTGAACATTATTGCTGTTTACAGTTTATCTCTATCTATAATAATATTCAAGATAATAACCAAAAAACAGCAAAATTTCCTCAAAATTACCAATTCAGGGGCAGCAACCCAACAACGGGTTGACCGATTCATCTGAAAATGTCAGGGCAGATAGATCTTGACCTGATTAACATTTTTACCTCTGTCATATTTTCCTTTAAATGCTTTGTTTTTTTAGTTATAAGCCAAAAACTACATTTTACCTCTAAGTTCTATTTTTAGCCGTGGTGGCCATCTTGGTTGGTTGGCCGGGTCACCGGACACATTTTTTAAACTAGATACCCCAATAATGATTGTGGCCAAGTTTGGTTCAATTTGGCCCAGTAGTTTCAGAGGAGAAGATTTTTGTAAAAGCTAACGACGGACGACGACGACGACGACGACGACGACGACGACGGACGACGACGGACGACGACGGACGCAAAGTGATGAGAGCCATTTGGGCCAGGTGAGCTGAAAATGAATCTTAATCCTCTCTTGTCTTCTTCCTAATTTGATGATACGACATTCAAGAATAAAACTTATCAAAACGCATTTTTCTGGTCTCACTTTCTTCCGGAATTCGCAGTGCAAAAATTGTAAATTCCGGGAATGTAATAAAACCGAAACAGTTGAAGAGTTTATTTACCTAATGGAAATAAAAATAACATCTCCATCTAACGTTCTAAAGTTTGTGCTTGTTTTTATTGTATAGTGACGAATTTATCGTTCATGTTCAGAGTGAGCACAAATTAACAATGAATACAACAGATAGGTGTTAGACACCGAAATAAAAGTAAGGACATTTGGACTGCTAAATGAATGCATATTGGATAGAGAACCGCCGGACCCATAACAAGACGTTCAGCAAGCGTGCACTCTCCTGCATCATATCGCATTTTGTTCGGACGTTGACATCTACTTGTATGTCTCACTAAGCTAAAAGGATACCCTCTTAGGTGTTTCTTTTAATTATGGGTGCCTGTTATCATCAGATCGGTAGTCAGTTTTTGAATAATTCATAACAAGCCCTCTAAAAAATGTATGCCTTCAAAGGGGATTGTAGAATAAATATATAGACGCTTAGGTCCTCCTCTATCCGGCACAAACAATAAAAAAACAACACATGAGAGGACGTTTGTTTGGCTTAGTACATTTCCACATGCAAATCAACGTCCACTTCGTCATTCTAAAGTATTTAAAAATTTCTAGCATTGCAGGACAACTGGTATGTAATTGAATATGTCTATTGATACTTCACACATGAACTAAGAACCAACAAAATAGAAATACAGGGAACAAATGTAACGGAATACGAATAAACATGATATACAAATATCATATACTTAATAAGGTGATAAATTGTTTCGGTTCCGGATAAATTAAAATGTTTATGTAGGTACGTATCACTATCGGGAAAGGACTTTTAATGTGAGTTATGAACACATGTCCTATTACTTAATTTGTTTTAAATTGTACGTGTTTTAAAGGAGTAGGTCCAGTAAGACCCCTTTTTGGCCCCAAAATATAGTAGTTTTACAAAATTGTTAAACTGTAAACATTTAGTTATTTATTAGACAGTAGAATGCTTCTGCTACATAAATATGGGCTGTTTTTTTTTTACAATACAATGCACATATATCGGGTACTAACACCATAAAGTCATGGTAAATTACTGAAAACTTCACAATTCTAGCATTTTAGTTAAATTTTAGACGGTTTTCGTGGAAAACGGAAGTGGCCGCATTCGTGTTCATCCTTAATATTGAAATGCAAGTTGTAGTTTATGATAATACATAACATATATAAACATGATAAAGGTTGACCGTGAATCCAAATACGCTTTGCCCCGAAAATTCAACAGCTGTAGCTCAAAATGTTCAGAACTTTATGTTAAGGGGGTCTTAAATTCTTTAATTTCTGAACTGCCTTTTTATTAGGGTATTTAGTTTAAAAAATGTATCCGGTGACCTGGCCAACCAATTAAGATGGCCGCCATGGCTAAAAAAAGAACATAGGGGTAAAATGCAGTTTCCGGCTTATAACTGAAAAGCCAAAGCATTAAGAGTAAATCTGACATGTAGTAAAATTGTTTATCAGGTCAAAATATATCTGCCCTAGAATTTTAGATAAATGGGAAAACCGGTTGTTAGTTTTATGCCACTGAATTGGTAATTTTAAGCATATATTGCTGTTTTTTGTTATTACTTGAATAATGTTATAGATAGATAAACTATACACAGCAGTAATGTATAACAAAGTAAGAACTAAAGTCAACATGACCAAAATGGTCAATAGTCCTCTAAGGAGTTATTGCCCTTAATAGTCAATTTTTAACAATTTTCATAAAATTTGTAAATTTTCACTTACATTTTCCACTGAAACTACTGGGCCAAGTTCATAATAGATAGAAATAATTGTAAGAAGAAAGAATGTTTATTAAAGTAAGATATACAAACACATCACCATCACCAAAACACAATTTTGTCATGAATCCATCTGTGTCCTTTTTTAAATATTCACAAAGACCAAGGTGAGCGACACAAGCTCTTTAGAGCCTCTTGTTTTGAGCTGGACCAATGTTTTTTTTTAAGTATTCATAACCCGGATTTTTGACATTGTAATGCCATCCCCCTACTTGCGATTTGAGGCAAAAAAAATAACTAGAAATCAGGTTGTAAAGGATATGAAAAGAAAGGCAGTTGCAAGTTTGCCGGCGCAGATTAAAATAACCTGATTTGAACCGGCGAAATAGAAAATTTCTAAAGAAATGCCTATATTGCCACCACCAGTAACACAGTGAATTGGTTGATTTGTAGCATGTTTGTGAAGAGTGAATTTAAAAATTTGGTTATGAAAGAAAATACGAAAATGCGCTGTCAACATGAAATAATCTAGTACTTACTGATGTACCAGTAGTTAAATATGTAAACAGCAAAAGTAACATCAGTTGAGACACATTCAATCGTTTAAAAACATTTATCAGTCAGAATTTTTTTTTTTTTATTAAGAACGGGTAGCAAGAAAGAAAAAAAATAAAAGTATTGCGCATCCATTTGTTGCAATAAAATCATATCGAAACATGAAGTTATCAATTTTGAAATCAGTCAGCGACATTCTAATGCTATGTGTATGCATAAGAATCAACATTACTGATTTGTTCACTCTGTGTTATAAAAAAAAGTAAAAAATCGCATTCCATCATAAATTTTATAAAAAGATTATAAAAATAACGAAAAGTCGATCACATAGCTTAACAAATACCTTACGCCAATAAAATACGAATCAGTACATTACCTTTCTCTGTTAGCACACTTGATGTTTGGACTTCAATCCAATTACTGTCTTTTTTGTATCTGGACAACTAATGAATGTTAAAAGTTATCAATGAAATGTGTACTTTGTACTTGATTTTGTACTTAATCATAAGTATTGTGCATGATGTTTTTAAGTGATAACTGACCAATTTTACAGTTTGAAAATGGATTATCAACATAATTTGTTTTCTGTGAAAAGGGACGGGGATTAAAAGTTGAAAATAGATAACATTCAGTGTTATTATCTCGAAACGGAGGTCTCATTATTCATGTTATTCACAGGTTCCATAGAAGAGTAAATTGTTGCCTGTAAGATTAGAAAAAATCAAACAAAATGAAAAAAGACGAATGTTTTAATTCTGTGGGGAAAAGTACAAATTATGCATCACGAAACAAGAATTGTCGCAATTAGATATATAATGTATTTATATTATTTTTCATTTTCTCTACCTATCAAAATTCAGATTTGGGTGTCGATTTTAATCATACTAATGATGGAATAAATTAGGGAGGGGAGGGCGCTCTGTGTCCGAGGAATAGAGAAGAATTTCAAGGTTTTTCGGTCAACATGGTCAGTCAAATCCTCCTTCTCAGGTGAATTATTATAAGCCCTTCCTTCGTTTAACTCCCAGGTTGAAATACATGTTTGTTTAATACCAAATCAGATAATTCAATGTAAGTTATCCATGTCGTAAATCGTACTGTCTTACACCGATCCAGTGATATCATGTATATCTAATCTATAATGTTTCAAAGGTTACGTTAGGTACATTGTTTATATCTATAGTTTATTTAGTATATCGGGTACTCAGTCAATTGAACAACAATGTAAGGTAATTGCTTAAAAAGATCGGTTTACTTATAAAGTTTCAACAAGCGTTATTTTCCAACATTTTAGAATTAATAGTGGCGTAGCTAGGTCATTTTCACATGTAGGCATGAACCTCGACGCGTTGTGCGATGACCCAAGCAGGTCCAAGTCAAAACACCAGCTGGTAATGGGTAAGAGGGTCCGAAGCCCAGGGAGGAAACAAGTTATAAAGAATGAGATACCATTTAATCATTACAGATTCACCAATACCAACACACCTCAAAATCTAAATGGTCTATATTTCATGTTTAATATTATTCTTGTGTTAACTTGAAATCGGTGGCTGTAGAGAACATGTTTAAAAACAAACTACTTTGAAATATGGAGCCGACGGATACAGGAACTAACCGACAACAACATTTGATGTGCATTTTAATTATAATTTGATAATCAATTTTCAGAGATATGCAATATGATAATTCGTAAAAGGTTCTGTCAAACCTGCTTTTTGTCTGGATATGGCATTCCAAAATAAAAGATGAATCAATTTCTCAGTCGATTTCAGGATTAAAAAAATCAAACGCTTTCTTAACAATGTTCTCTCTTGGTCATAAATATCAACTTCTGTCCAAATTTCATACAATTTTATGAAGATTAGTCAATGACATGTGAACAAAACCTAGATCGTATGTTAAATGCATAACGTTAAGTCCGCCAAACATGCATTACTGCAAAATGAACCAAAACATCAACATTTTGCATCGGACATTAATTTATCTAAGTTTCATGACATTTGATGAAAGTTTAACAATTTTAAATCCAAACTGTATATACACTTGTTAACTGTGGAACGAAATTCCTTTTTCCCGTATACATTCTGTCACGTATACGCCCATCTAGAAGAAAACAAAAGGGAGGTTCTCTGTGGTCAAGGAACAGAGAAAAAAAAAACAATTAGAAGAAAATTTGCTGAAGAGATCGAAATAATTTCAAGGTTTTTTCGGTCAACACGGTCAGTCAAATTCCCCTCCTAAGATACATTATAATGAGCCCTTCGTTCCTCCTTTTAAACCCCAGGTTAAAATAAATGTTTGTTTAATATCAAATCAGATAATTTAATGTAAGTTATCAATGTCGTAAATCGTACTGTTGTACACCGATCCAGTTATATCATGTATATCTAATCTTTCATGTTTCAAAGGTTTCGGTAGGTACCTTGTTTATATCTATATATTATGTGCCAATGTATGCATTTAGTATATTAAGTACTCATTTAAATTTTAAGTATTTGCATTTATAAAACTCTATAATATAAATCTTCAACAATGGTCACACTCCTAAATATTTGACAAGACAGAGTTGTAGCTAGGTATTTTAAACGTGTACGTCCGTATCTCGACGAGAAGTATAATGGCGTAAGCGGGTTCTGACCATAGTTGTTCATGAGTAAGAGGTTGTGAAGTCCCAAGATGGAAACGAGTAATCAAAAATGATAAAATATTTCTTCCATTCAATACTCCTACCAACACACTTTAGAATTTAAATAAACTCTTCATAGATACCAGGACTACATTTAGTATATACGCCAGACGCGCGTTTCTTCTACTAAAGACTCATCAGTGACGCTCGAAAAAAAAAATTAAAATGCCAAATAAAGTACGAAGTTGAAGAGCATTTAGAACCAAAATTCCTAAAAGTTTTGCCAAATCCAGCTAAATTAGTTTATGCCTGAGGTAGAAAGCCTTAGTATTTCAAATAATTCAAAAATTTGTAAACAGTACATTTATAAATATAACCATATCGATGACAATTCATGTCAGCACAAAAAGTACTGACTACTGGGCTTGTAATACCCTCGGGGAAATACATTTCCACCAGTAGTGGCATCGACCCAATGGTTGTCAATAAACTCATCATAGACACCAGGACTAAATTTAGTATATACGCCAGACGCGCGTTCCGTCTTCTAAAGACTCATCAATCACGCTCGAATCCAAAAAAGTTTAAAATGCCAAATGAAGTACGAAGTTAAATAGCATTGAGAACCAAAATTCCTAAAGGTTTTGCCAAATACAGCTAATATGAAAAAGAAGATGTGGTATGATTGCCAATGAGACAACTATCCACAAAAGACCAAAATGACACAAACAATAACAACTATAGCTCACCGTACGGCCTTCAACAATGAGCGAAGCCCATTCCACATAGTCAGCTATAAAAGGCCCCGATAGGACAATGTAAAACAATTAAAACGAGAAAACTAACGGCCTTATTTATGTAAAAAAAATAACGAAAAACAAATATGTAACACTACAACTACAACTACTGAATTACAGGCTCCTGACTTGGGACAGGCACATACATAAATAATGTGGCGGGGTTAGACATGTTAGCGGGATCCCAACCATCCCCTAATCTGGGACAGTGGTATAACAGTACAACATAAGAAGTTAATCTAAGCCTGAGGTAGAAAAGCCTTAGTATTTCAAAAAATTCAAAAATTTGTAAACAGTCAATTTATAGATATAACCATATCAATGACAATTCATGTTAGCACAATTATCTATATTTCATGCTTTATCCAAAAAGACCAAAAATGACACAAACATTAACAATGTATGCATTTAGTATATTGAGTACTCAGTCAATTGAACAACAATTTTAAGTAGTTGCATTTATAAAACTCTATAATATAAATCTTCAACAATCGTCACACTCCAAAATATTTGACTAGACAGAGTTGTAGCTAGGTATTTTAAACGTGTACGTCCGTACCTCGAAGAGAAGTATAATAGTGTAAGCGGGTCCTGACCATAGCTGGTAATGAGTAAGAGGTTGTGAAGTCTCACGATGGAAACGAGTAATCAAAAATGATAAACTATTTCGTCCATTCAATATTCATACCAACACACTTTATAATTTAAATTATATATATTTCATGTTTAATTCTTTCATTGTGTTAACAAGGAATTGGGGTTGTAGAGAAAATGTGCAAACCAATAACTGTGAAATCTGGAGCCGACTTGTTAAGGAACTACATGAACTAATTGACAAAAACACCTGATGTGCAATATTAAAATTTGTAAAAGGTTCTGTCGAACCCGGTTCTCCTATGCTTCCTGTAAAAAAAATCAATTTAACAGTCAATTACTGAAAAAAAAGGTCAACACTGTCTTTAAAATAAATTCCATAGGTCAGGTCATAAATATAAAAATTCTGTCCATATTTCATAAATTCGATGACCGTTAATCAATAAGATGTAGAAAAAAATCAATACCGTTTGTTTAATGCATAACGATAAGTCCGTGATACATGTCATACTAAAATATGAACAAATACAAATAATTTCAATATTTCCCTCTGACATTAATCTATCAAATTTTCATGAAATTTAATGAAGGTTTGAAAAAAGTTATTGATGTGGAACAAATTTAAATCAAGACTGAATGTGTACTTGTTATCTGTAAAACGAAATTTCTTTTATTTGTAAAATGTAGGAAAATTAAATATATAATTGTATTTTTATGCACTGGATACTGGTTTAATCATAAACAGTTTCTGTCTTACTTCTATAAATGATAAGAAAGGTTTGACAAAATTATCAATATTTCTCGCTTTCTTGACAAAATTATACTATATATCGAATTTCAGTTGATAATGAATTGCTTACAACATAAGGAAAATGAGTGAACATCAAATTCGGCCGTGTCACATTGACCTTAACTCGGTGTTGTGGTCGTGTAATTCACATTAATAACACGCGTTCTGTTTTTTTATACTTCATTGTTAATTTTTTAAACTAATGTAATTTGAATAGATCTATTGTTACGAATGACAATGGATGTTGACCATAAGCTGTGACAGGTTTCAGGAAACCCCTGCTTTCACAATCCGAAAAAAAAGTCCATTGTTATTCGTAATAATAGCAATTGATGAGTTTTGAATACCATGAACATAAGAAGTTACGAATAGTGTTCATTACAAACTGTTTGAGAATATTACGTTAAAATAACAAGAATCAATTTGTGCAAACGTTAGATATTGATTTCAATTCACTTTCAAGAGGAGACATTCAAATATTTTGCTCAAGCTTCATTGAGAGTAAATATGTTCATTAGTCTTAAAGACAATGCAAAAAATTTCAAAATATAATGAACTTTATTTGTTTTGAGTTTTTTTTTGGGGTAAAAAATTTTATTTCAAATATGATGTCAATATCAATAAGTCATGGACTCACATGAAATGAACAAACCTTTAAAGTCCCCTCTGGGAATTTTATTTATCTTTGAATATCGCTGTGCCCTTTACGTTTTACTGTTATATAAAGGAATAGAAGTGTAGACATCGTGTTTGATCGTATTTCAGACGTAAACTTGAAATTACAAAAAGTCTCATTTTAGAAATCATTAATTATTGATGTATTGGTTATATCATGAAATTTATAAATTAGTGTTGATATTTTAATAGATTTACCGATTAATGGAGGATAGAAAGAAATCCTATACTTTTTGATTCATATGTTTTTTTAAACTTAATTGATACGTACATCATAATAACTTTTCTTTTTTTAAATGTTCATGAAGCATATACATATAGAGTAAATATATTTCTCTGCATCACAATGGCAACAGTAAATACCACTGTTAACCAAGACTTACACAATGTCATTAGTGTCAAGTCGTGACACAACCCTTTATTTCTTATGTTGGGCTGTTACACCACTATCCTAATTTAGAGAAAGGATTTGTATCACCCACTCATGTATAACCTCAGGCGTTTTATCTGTACATTTCCAGAGTCAGGAGGCTGGTCGTTGGTTGTTGTCTATATTTGTTTTCCATTCATTGACGTCATTTATTTTCTCGTTGGGATTGTTATTCCATGTATGTTGCGATATATTGTAGTATGAGAGCCGTGGTGTAATGGTTAGTGCATCGGACTTCTAACACAAAGGTTCATGGTTCGATTCCCGTTCCGTGATGAAATTTTGGGAAATGATTTTTCGACTCTAGCTTGACACCATTTGCTAGTATGGTCTTGAGTAAACGATGTTAATCCGTCGGAAGTGGAAGATAAATGACTGACCAGTGAACGTAAAAGACACCCTTGACGATTTCGGCAAAGAGCAGGCTTATGCCGCTACAAGGCAACACTCGCACCCGCAAAGTGAAAAGGAATTAATATAAGTTGCAAACCTTGTTTCCAAATCCACAATAAATACATATAACTAAATCATATCGCGACATTTTATAATTTGAATAACAATATCCCTTTTCAATACATCGTTATCAATATAATGGAATATCATGCAAGGGTCATACAAGGGAGAGCTTCAAATAGCTTCAAAACCAGGTTTCATCCACCATTTTCTACATAAGAAAATGCCTGTACCAAGTCAGGAATATGTGAGTTGTTATTAATTCGTTAAATGTGTTCGAGCTTTTGATTTCCCATTTGAAAAGGGACTTTCTTTTTTGAATTTTCTTCCGAGTTCAGTATTTTTGTGATTTTACTTCTCGCTCATTGTTGAATCTATAAATGCTTACAACTACATGATTAAATGTCTGGCGTACTGTTGTGTACTTTAAAATCATATTTTTTCTTTATATATTTTAATTTTCATACTAACCACACACTGACAATGTAGACGACATAAAGTGGAATTGCTGTAGAGTTCTAAAAATCCATACAAATTAAAACCAAAACCAAACAAAAAAACAGTTCATAAGGTACATGTAATAGTCCACAGAAAATTATCCCCTTACAATAACACAGTATTCTCAATTCGTGTTTTAACTTTTCAATGTTGCATACCAGCAAAAAAGGTCAAAAACCAATGTTGAACCTGCTTTGGATCTACCTCACGACCTCCAACACTTGACGGCAAGCACATTATCCCTTCCCTTTCATGAATGTGACCTACCGAATTAAGACTATTTACCGACTTTGTAATCACATAAGCAACACGACGGGTGCCACATGTGGAGCAGGATCTGCTTACCCTTCCGGAGCACCTGAGATCACCCCTAGTTTTTGATGGGGTTCGTGTTGTTTATTCTTTGGTTTTCTATGTTGTGTCATGTGTGCTGTTGTTTTTCTGTTTGTCTTTTTCATTTTTAGCCATGGCGTTGTCAGTTTGTTTTAGATTTATGAGTTTGACTGTCCCTTTGGTATCTTTCGTCCCTCTTTTATCACGATACTATCAACGGTGGTTCCTTTGACACATAAGTGCATTAGATACAAACAAACATACAGTCCTAAAAACAAAATGTCCAGTATATTTATGGATACTGAACCTAAAACTTTACCAACTGACCCACCACCATTGATTTGCATATCAATATAGTTATACAGGATCATAACTGAGGAACAGTAAAAGTGGAGCTATCCAGATTTATATTTTAAGTGATTTTTGTGGTATTAACAATTGAATATAAGATTAATAACATTTGGTTGAGGCATATAATAGATACGAAACATGCAGCAATATTTGCATTTGTAATGGGGCTAAACTCTCAACTGCATCACTTACAAAACTCAATATTAATTCATTTTTATTTTGATTTTATAAGCATTTGTATAAGTGTAATAGTATTTGTGGGAGGTAAACTAAAATTAGAGAACGAAAACGAAATATTCAGAAATATTTCCATTTGTAAAGGGGCATAACTGTAGAACAATACAAGTGACACCAACAAATTCCAACTGAATCTGTATTTTGTGGTAATAAGCATTGTGTATAAGTTCATAGCATTTGTGATACAAACTATTAACGTTAAAGAACAGAAACGTAACATTTACCAACACTTCCAATTGAACAAGGGTATATCTCTAGAACGATTCAAGTGATCATCCAAATTTCAAATTTGATTTGTATTTTGTTTAAGTTTCATATCATTTGGTTAAGGCAAGGTTAGAGAATGGAAACCAACTTTGGGACGAATGAACGGTTAAGTGTAAAACGTAATGCCCACGCCGTAAAAAAAATAAGTATTGGTAGAATATATATTAAGTATACCATGCAATCAGTAAAATTAGTTGGCATGAAAAGCAAATCAGGCAATATTATGATTGTACAAAATGTATATGTGTCTGTCCATTGCAATTGTCTTTGCCATTCAAAAAGAGAGGAACGCTATAAGTGACAATTTTTCAGTTTTTTGTTCTAATCCCTGTATTGCATTGAGGTATATTTTTATTTATTTGTTATCTGAATTAAATATTGTTTTCACTAAAATTAGACAAAACATGATCAGGTTAATCAGACAGAAAGGTATGTGAAATTAGAAAACAATGAAGTAATTAAAAAAAACTAAGTAATTCTAGAACTACATTGACACAACATAATGTTTCTTTTATTACTTGAAATAACATTCAGAAACATTCATGTAATACTTATCATAGAGAAAGTAATGGAATGAATAGCAGTAGATATTAAAGATATGACACAAACTCCAATCAACAAGAAAATTAAAACACAAAGATTTTTTTCCAACTGCTATAATAGTTAGATGTCATAACAAACCACTGACAAAGGAACAAGAGTTTAGAGTATTATTTCAACATCATTTGTATGTTTTTTTACATGTCATATAGAACCACTGACTAAAGAACAAGAGTGAAGCTTCAAGTGATATATTATTATTATCGATGTATGTTTTTTTATATGCAGCATTGTTTAAATGGAATTTCCCATCTAGTCTGTTTATCATCCTTCTGCATGTATTATGTTACAATCATTCTGATCACTGTATATGTATGGTCTGTTGCAATCTTTTAAGGGGATTTCCCACCAAATCTGTTTTGACTCCTTCTCCATGTATTATGTTACAATCATGCTGATTACTATAGATGTACAATCAAATGTATGTCCATTATCTGTTGCAATCTTTAAAGGGTCTTTTCCATCAAGTCTGTTTTTACTACTTCTTCATGTATTCTGTTACAATCATTCGGATCACTATAGATGTATGGCCATTATCTATAGCAATCTGTAAAGGGGAATTTCCATCTAGTCTACACATCTGAGTATCTGCACCTTTATCCAATAAAAAACGTACAATATCCTCATGTCCTAATTCACATGCAAAAAATAATGATGTAGTTCCATTTTCGTTTGTTATATGAATGTTAGCATTGTGGTTCAGAAGACAACGGACAACAGCTAACCTACCCGTAAAACATGCAATGTGTAATGGAGAACAACCAGCTTCAACATCAAACACATAGTCTACTGACTTCTTACTTATATAATCTGCTACACGTGGTAATGCATTCTTGATGAGACTATTAAAACAATTCTGTGTATATTCATCTAAAAATTTTGTTGGATCATTTTTTATTTTGTCTATAATTGACTGTTTACTAGGGCCACCTGCATTACAGTCAGCATTGTGCTCTAGAAATAACTGTGTTATATCTAAGTTTCCACTGTTTACACTGAAATATAAAGCACTACCACCATCAAAGGTCTGTGCATCAATGTTTGGTTTATGTTTCATTATTAGCTGTGCTGTACCGAAGTTGTTACAACTACATGCCATGATCAGTGGTGTAAAGCCATTATTGCTACATAGATCAACATTGGCATCCTTCTCTAACAGTAACTTTATTATATCAGTATGTCCACCATTACTTGCTGAAATTAGAGGACTCCATCCATCATTGTTACATAGATCAACATTAGCATCATTCTCTAACAGTAACTTCACCATATCAGAATGTCCATTAATACTTGCCAATAACAGAGGACTGTTACCATCATTGGCACATAGATCAATGTTAGGATTTTTCTCTAACAGTAACTGTACTATATCAGTATATCCTTCGTGACTTGCCAATAACAGAGGACTCCAGCCATCCTTGTTACATAGATCAACATTGGGATCCTTTTCTAACAGTAACTTTATTATATCAGTATGTCCACCATTACTTGCTGAATTCAGAGGACTCCAGCCATCATTGTTACATATATCAACATTGGTATCCTTCTCTAACAGTAACTTTATTATATCAGTATGTCCTTTATTACTTCCCAATAACAGAGGTCCAGTACCATCGTTGGCACATAGATCAAAGTTAGGATGCTTCTCTAACAGTAACTTTACTATATCAGTATGTCCTTCGTGACTTGCCAATAACAGAGGACTCCAGCCATCCTTGTTACATAGATCAACATTGGGATCCTTTTCTAACAGTAACTTCACTATTTCAGTATGTCCATTCTGACTTGCCATGAACAGAGGACTAGAGCCATTAGTGTTACATATATCAACATTAGGATCTTTCTCTAACAGTATCTTTACTATATCAGTATGTCCTTTATTACTTGCCAATAACAGAGGATTCCAGCCATCCTTGTCACATATAGCAACATTGGCATCCTTCTCTAACAGTAACTTTACTATGTTAGTATGTCCTCTCTTACTTGCTGTATTCAGAGGACTCAAGCCATCATTGTTACATAGATCAACGTTGGCATCCTTCTCTAACAGTAACTTTACTATTTCAGTATGCCCTTCACTACTTGCTGTATTCAGAGGACTCCAGCGGTCATTGTTACATAGATCAACATTTGCATCCTTCTCTAACAGTAACTTTACTATTTCAGTATGTCCTTCAATACTTGCTGTATTCAGAGGACTCCAGCCATCTTTGTTACATAGATCAATATTGCCATCCTTCTCTAACAGTAACTTTTCTATTTCAGTATGTCCATCCAGACTTGCCATGTACAGAGGACTCCAGCCGTCCTTGTTACATAAATCAACATTGGCATCCTTCTCTAACAGTAACTTTACTTTATCAGTATGTCCTTCATTACTTGCTGTATTCAGAGGACTCCAGCCATCCTTGATACAAAGATCAACATTGGCATCCTTCTCTAACAGTTACTTTATTATATGAATATGTCCTTCCTGACTTGCCATGAGCAGTCCAGAAACCCCATCATCTCTACACTGATCCACATCCAAATTAGTATGTAACATCCACTGTACCATATCAGTATAACCATCATAACAAGTTAGTATCAGTGGAGTAGAACCTGATCCACAGTCCTCCTTTGGTATTACTGTATCCTTGGTATTGGCTAATGTTACTTGTTGTGACCGGGTCTAGTTGTAGTAAGTTCTGTAATAACTTTTCTCTGAATGATGATACTGTCATATTATTATTACTGAATACAACTGCCACATTTCCTTCCGACCAGTCTTTTATCAACCTTTTTAAATATGATTCTAAAATATCATCTTGTATTTCTAACATGAAGTCTTTGTTACTATTCTTGTCATATGGTGATTTTTGACAAATAAACCCTTCATGTACTAAATTACTATCACCATGATCTATCAAACATTCAATCATTTTCTGACCAAAGTAATGAGCAAGAAAGTCAAATAGTTTACCATTTTCTTTACAGACAAATGTTTTATCTAGAGTATCAAGTGCTTTCGTTAATTTTGACTTTGATGTAATTCTGTTGATTTCACAGGCATCACATATGTCTTCTATGATATGTTTTTGTTCATCTGTCAATTTACCCTTGAACCATTTTTCTTCTATTTGGTTATTAAAGATAACACATAAAGCCAGACTACATATTCTCAAGATCCCCTCATCACCATGCCGACTTAAACTGTCTAGTTCATTCTGATAGACATTAAATGGATTTTTGAAAAAATCTCCAACATCTCCATGTTTCCCCTTATCATATAAAGAGCATAAAAGTGGAAAGAATTCACTATTTTGTGATAATTTATCAATTTTGTCTAAGCTTGAACCGATATAGTTTTTTTGGTATAGTATTTTTTTTCTACAGATGTAAGACATAACTTATCTGACATTAAGTAACATTCACAGGATTTAAAAGGTAATAATAAATTAAACTTATCATCTTTAAAGACTTGTAACCTACACGATACAATAATGTTACAACATTTGTCTGCAATTACTCTGTCAATCACAGGTAACAATTGTTTCCAGTTGTCAATCTGCTGTTGATTCGCAGTGAAATTTTCACAAATATCATCTACAATGAAGACTGTCTGTTTACCAGGCTGATAATAGGTTTTAATGTCTGCTGGGAATTCTACTGGTATTATATTGAAACCTTTCTTCTGTAAAACAAGTGCTGTGTGTCTAGCAATAAACGATTTCCCTACTCCCGACGGGCCAGTTAATGTTAAGCATCTGTTGTCCAGTAAACGTTTCATGACGTAATCACTAGCCCTTGTAGACACAAACATCTTATCTTTTTTTTCCCAGTCTTCTATTTGTATTTTTATCAGCTCTGAAAAATATCTAAAGTGAAGCTATCTAGAAATTTAAACAAATACCATTTATATGTACTATTAATAATCAGTTATGTAATCAGGTAAAAATCAGTGAACTATTTGTATATGGTGTAAGTTGTGTCACATTTTTCTTTTATCTGGAAGGAGTTGTTTCAAATTTTGTCATTTTAAAACCTTACATAACTTACTATACATGCTATACAGTATTGGTAGTACTCAATGCTGAAGGAGTTGTTTCACATTTCGTCATCTCAAAACCTTTCATAACTTACTATACATGCTATACAGTATCATTAGTACTCAATGTTGAAGGCTGAACTGTGAATATTTGCTTGTCCTTTTGTCATGTTTGTAGATATTTGTCTCATTGGCAATTATATCACATCGCTTGTTTTGAAATAATCTAAATTGAAAATACCCACTAGAAAATATACTTTTTTTGTTGATATTTTTGTCAGTAAATTAAAAGCAAACTTAATAAACTTGTGATATTCATGTGATCTACAATCTGTCGGTACCTGCACCTTGGTATTGGCATGGGCATGTGTAACTGACTGTTTATATTGTTAACCAAGCCACTATGTTAGTGTCTTGCTCTTAATATCAAAAGTTAGATGTGATATTATTGTAAATAAGACAACTCTGCACAAGAGACACATCAAATAACAACTATGGGCCACTGCACATCCTTCAACAATGAACAAAGCCGATATCGTATAGTCAGCTATATAAAAAAAATTACATGTAAACCAATTCAAACGAGAAAACTAACGGCCTTTTTAATGTACAAATAGTAAAGCTCACATGGCTCAGTCACTTGTTAAAAATTGAAACATGTTCAATATCACTGCAGAGGTTTTATTTCTTCTATATGCTAGTATCTTTATTTGAGGCAAACAAGGAATATTGACCCTCAGAGATCTGACTCTGCACACAAATTTACATATGCGTGATGTGTGTGCCAAAATTGCATATCCCTTATAGGTTTTCCTAGATTTTGTAAAGAAAAAAAAATATATGATTACAAGAGTTCAAAGGCTTAAAAGTCTCGCCTGCTAACCTGACATGTTCACCTCACAATCATTCCATACACCAAATATAGTTGACCTTTTGCTTGTAGTGCCTTATAAATTGACAAAATTACGAAACTTATCTCTATGAACTTATCTCTATGAACCTTACCAGAAAGATATGTACACCCGAATAGTGTTTCATACACTGAATATAAACGACACATTGCTTATAATATCTGAGAACTGAAACAAAAACAAAAACTTAAAATTGTCCCATGAATCGTGCAAATGAGGTCAAGGTCAGATGAAACCTGCCAGATGGACATGCAAATCATACAATCATTCAATACCCAAAACAGATTGACCTTATTGCTTATAGTATTTCAGAAACTGATAAAACCACAAAAACTAAGGATTTTCTAATCAACCATAAAGCTGATGTCAAGGTCAGATGAAAAATATCAGTTCACATGTATACTTTCCAAGCATTCCATACACAACATACAGTTGACCCATAGCTTATATTATCTGAGATACTGACTTTACCATGTTTACTATGTAACTCTTATATTGATCACTGATACATGGGAGTCAATGCAAGGAACCCAAATTCCAAAAATGTATGTCCTATTACTTAAAATAAGTGAGTATTTCACTTCACAAATATTTTGTTAAAGCAGTCACGCAACCATTAAAATAAGGAAAGGACAATGAACATATTAAAGACA
>CM034362.1:94233282-94268282 GCA_019925275.1 Mytilus edulis
AAACTTTGGAGCAATTTCAGTAAAGCACCATTTGCGCAGAAATTGTCAAAGAGCACCACAGTCTTTCCTTAGTGACATCTAAACGGCCGTCTGGCGTAAATATCGAATTCTGTAGACCAAAAGTCACTCATTAACGTCAATGGTGGTTACACAGACATTTGGCACCCGCCTTGGCTAAAAGTCATGCTTTTCGCCAGATTTTGGTCCGATCGACCAAATTTTGCATCCGATTTGAAATGTTTTAAACGATGAAAACCACCTCCAATATCATAAAGTCAGCTTGAGTTTGCTTTGCGG
Source organism: Mytilus edulis (assembly GCA_019925275.1). NCBI lineage: Eukaryota > Metazoa > Mollusca > Bivalvia > Mytilida > Mytilidae > Mytilus > Mytilus edulis. Next base: position 94,233,580 of record CM034362.1, read on the forward strand.
GACAAGTGGAATAACATTACTCGGGATCACATTAAACGTCCGGGATGATCAATTCCACGGCGCTGTCGACATTGCGCTGCACCACGGGGTTGTAACATTTTTTGTTAGGACTGTTAGTTGATGATTCGACATTGGATGTTTCGTGTACCTATTGCGCCCGAAAGATGACAATAAAACAGCATTGTACTATATAAGTTATAAATAAAGGTGAATTAATTGATTCGCCATTTTTCCGTTAAAACAAATGAGAAACTGTACCTATACCTTATTTTAAGGGGGCTTACGGGTGTAAATCAAATTCTTTTTCTAAAATGGGGTTTTGCTAATTTTTCTATGAATAAACTTTATTCCATACCTAATAGAAAAATAGAATAAACCTATGGGGTCACCGTTCATTTCAGCTCATAATCTGCCTTTGAAAGAAGCATGCATTTTCCCCGAGGGTTTCACCAGCCCAGTAGCCAGTACTCCGGTACTGGCATGCAAATACGGATTTTTTGTTTATTAAATTTGCTGTTACAAAATGTTAAAAATTAGTATAAATTAAGGAATTTATCTCCCTCATGCAAAGCTCTAATTTCTTTCACGGATTTGGCTTTACTTTTTGGATTTTTTTATTATAGCTCTTCATCTTTTATATAAAATTATATAACAACACGTTTAATAATTTATTGCGTCCGAAGCGCTTTTCTGGATTGACCTTCATCAGGAACGCTCAAAGCCAAACATTTGAAATCCGAAGATGTATAAGTACCGAAAATCGTTGAAGAGCTTATGTTAAAAATACCTAAAATAAATAGCCAAATTCATCTAAAGCCAACTTTGCCTGAGGGAGTTGAAGCCTTAGTTTCATCATAATTTCAAAATTTATAAACGGACAATTTTAGTAAAGTTTGTTTAATCATGTCAGTACCGCAGCACTGACTACTGAGCTGATGATACCCTCGGGGACTGATAGTCCACGAGCAGAGGTATCGACCCAGTGATGTAAAAATATAAAACAACACGTTTAATAATTTATTGCGTCCGAAGCGCTTTTCTGGATTGACCTTCATCAGGAACGCTCAAAGCCAAACATTTGAAATCCGAAGATGTATAAGTACCGAAAATCGTTGAAGAGCTTATGTTAAAAATACCTAAAATAAATAGCCAAATTCATCTAAAGCGAACTTTGCCTGAGGGAGTTGAAGCCTTAGTTTCATCATAATTTCAAAATTTATAAACGGACAATCTTAGTAAAGTTTGTTTAATCATGTCAGTACCGAAAGACTGACTACTGAGCTGATGATACCCTCGGGAACTGATAGTCCACCAGCAGAAGTATCGACCCAGTGATGTAAAAATATAAAACAGCACGTTTAATAATTTCTTGCGTCCGAAGCGCTTTTCTGGATTGACCTTCATCAGCAACGCTCAAAGCCAAACATTTGAAATCCGAAGATGTATAAGTACCGAAAATCGTTGAAGAGCTTATGTTAAAAATACCCAAATTCATCAAAAGCCAACTTTGCCTGAGGGAGTTGAAGCCTTAGTTTAATCATAATTTCAAAATTTATAAACGAACAATTTTAGTAAAGTTTGTTTAATCATGTCAGTACCGAAACACTGACTACTGAGCTGATGATACCCTCGGGGACTGATAGTCCACCAGCAGAAGTATCGACCTAGTGATGTAAAAATATAAAACAACACGTTTAATAATTTATTGCGTCCGAAGCGCTTTTCTGGATTGACCTTCATCAGGAACGCTCAAAGCCAAACATTTGAAATCCGAAGATGTATAAGTACCGAAAATCGTTGAAGAGCTTATGTTAAAAATACCTAAAATAAATAGCCAAATTCATCTGAAGCCAACTTTGCCTGAAGGAGTTGAAGCCTTAGTTTAATCATAATTTCAAAATTTATAAACGGACAATTTTAGTAAAGTTTGTTTAATCATGTCAGTACCAAAGCACTGTATATAAGCTTTGCATTTTACACATTTTGGCCACGAGCATCACTGAAGAGACATGTACATGTATTGTCGAAATGCACCTCTGGTGCAGAAACATTGGTACCGTTAAATAAATGTTATTTGTAAACTTTATGGTATTTTTTTTCTGTTGAACTAATAGCTGAAAAAAGGCAATATCGAAATAAAAAACGAACTAAATTACAGAAATCGCTTTTGTTTTGTTTAAGTAAAGCTTATTTAAAAAAATGTATATATGTCATCGATGAGTTAAAAAGATATTTCAAATTTAATGCAAAACAAAGGCATTTTTTTTACCAAAATAAGATAATTTGGAGTTGTTCAATGATTAAGACATTTAAAAAAGTCAACTGGGGCCAAAACTCATTGATTTTTCGTGTTGATTTTGTACCATACCATAAAGTAAGAACTATTATCATGATTATAATAGTGAATTGAATAAAATTTGAAATGAACAAAATGTTTAAATATTTACTGATTTTTTTTTACCCGCGAGCCTCGATCCTTAAGTCTAGATTTTTAGTATTCGTATTGTCAGTTTACAAAGTCATGCTGATTAAAATTCTTCTATAGGAAATAATTTGACAATTATTGAATTTCGTAGTGTCAACCCAGTGAATATGACCTGTGATTATGGCCAATTCCAAATGAACCGTTTGGTGGTGCGCTTGTCAGATGAGGAACTTACAGATAAGGTTATAGGTTACACCGATGTGGAACGTAGAGATAAGGTAGTAGGTAACATGTGACATATAATGAAATGACTAAGAGGAAATAGCATTGGATAGTTCCGGAACTTACTAATTTGTCTAATTGTTTATTTTTTGAAACAGTAATCGATGTAAAAGGTAAAATAAGTATACCCAAGTATATATATGTTGTGTACAAGTTGCAATTTTGTACAGGTTATAACATGTACAAAAATATTCTACATGTTATAATTTTTACAATGCTAAAATACAAGTTATAACATGTACAAAATGACCCCGTACATGTTACAACATGTACAAAATGTAGCTTAAAAATGGTTTTAACCTGTACAAAATTTTAAAAATAATAATAAAGCAGAATAGACATGCATGATTGATAAAGAAAGGCAACAGTAGTATACCGCTTTTCAAACTCATAAATCCATGGACAAAAACAAAATCGGGGTACAAACTAAAACTGAGGGAAGCGCATTAAATATAAGATGAGAAATAAAGGCAACAGTAGTATACCGCTGTTCAAAACTCATAAATCCATGGACAAAAAACAAAATCGGGGTAACAAACTAAAACCGAGGGAAACGCATTAAATATAAGAGGAGAACAACGACATAACACCGAAACGTAACACACACAGAAACGGACCAAGCATCAGACAAAACACCACGAGAATAACAAATATAACATGAAAACCAAATACATGAATTTGGGATAGACAAGTACCGTGCCACGTCTTATCTCAATTTCTCAAAAATAAGAGAAAACACAAACAACTCAACGTTAAAATGCAACACACACAGAAACGAACAATAATATAACAATGGCCATCTTCCTGACTTGGTACAGGACACTTTTAAAGGGGAATAAAAGTGGTGGGTTGAACCTGGTTTTGTGGCATGCCAAACCTCGCACTTTAATGGAAAAGTTAAATATAACATTGAAATGACAACATAATATTACAGGACTACAATACAAATTAATAGAACATATTAGACAAAGAAAAACATGATTAATAGATAACAAAAAGTATCAGGTTTAAAATTCAATACGCCAAAAACGCGTCTTGTCCACACAAGACTTACAAGTGACGCCCAGATATAAAGGAGAACAACGACACAACACTAAAATATAACACACACAGTTACGGACCAAGCATCAGACAAAATCCCATGAGAATAACAAATATAACATCAAAACCAAATACATGAATTTGGGATATACAAGTACCGTGATACGTCTTATCGCAATGTCAATTTACACTCAAAAATAAGAGAAAACAAACGACGCAACGTTAAATTGTAACACACACAGAAACGAACTATAATATAACAATGGCCATATTCCTGACTTGGTACAGAACATTTTTAAAGGAAAAAATGGTGGGTTGAACCTGGTTTTGTGGCATGTCAAACCTCCCCTTTTATAGCCATGTGAAATATAACATTAAAATGACAACTCAACACCACAGGACTACAATATAAATAAATTGGAGAACACAATTGACAAAGAAACACACGAACAACAGCCAACAAAAGGCAACACGTTCAAAATTTTAATACGCCAGAAGTGCATTTTGTCCACACAAGATCTGATAGTGGCGCCCAGATACAAAAGTTTGAAAGCCGAAACAAGCACGAAGTCGAACAGCATCGAGGACCAAAAAGATAAAAAAAAAGTTGTGTCAAAAATGGCCAGGGTTTTCTGTTAAGTTACCAGAGCATCCCTATTATTTAGAATAATTTGAAAATTTATTAAATAATAAAGAACAATAATCAAAAGCAAAAGACGGTGCATTATTTACAACATGCGAAAAACTCAGTTTTCATACATTTTAGAAACATTAAATTTTTTACTTGTTGCTAAAAGACAGACACATGTGACACCTTGAGTTGCTCAAAACCTTCATTCTTCTACATTTACACCTACCATAATTACAACTGCCTTTCTTACACTGACAATGCAGAAACACTTGCCCTCCTCTCAATAATAACTTACACACTATCACTCTCACACTCATATCACTCATTGGGACTTCAGACACATTTAAAGTTGCATTTGCAAAAAAATGAACCTAGCTTCTCTTTATTTGTCCAACTTAAGTTACAATTTTATAGCCGCCATATTCATCCACCTTCATCACCACACCTTCAAGTTTCTCTCATCTACTGTCTACAGGGCCCCTATAAATGAACGGAATATAACGTTATCACCTTGGAAGAGCACAGTTATTCTAGTTTTTTTAGTTTTTTGATAAGAGACGGCCCTCTTTCGTGCACGCTTGATGTCAATATTTGAAATTTCAGATAAACCTTCACTAATATTGACAGCACGAATATTTTTTTTTTTTAATTAATCAAAGTTTTATTGCACTTTTGCTGTTGACAATTTACTAATCTACAGCTTCAATTAAGTATCCCTTAAATTAGTCATTGAATATTTAGGGAAAAATATTCAATAAGTATATCTATGAAGTTAGTTGTATTTATTACATACATAATAGCAGTTCTACAGAGTACAATTTCAATTTCATACCGGAATACGGTACGTTTTTTTAACCCAAACTGTATATGATTTATTTATTGAAGCTTCACTGAACCGTGAAATTGATGATGATCCTTGATACTGACAGCATGACTTTTCAGCCGACAGTAGAATTTCGAAATTTTTTGTTAGTTTACTCCGTGTAATTGTGAATAGGAGTCTTAAATGATTAGGTAAGACAATTGTTTTTTCACGCATTATATAAACAACATATTTTTTTTTCTAAGTAAATAGTATTGTTTGCGATCAAACCAAAGATAAAAAAAAGATCGAAAGTACACGTGGTATAATTAACGATACATGAATGCAGTATCCAAGCATTATATTGTGTAAACTAATAACAATACTAATTCAGTGTAGCTATAATAGATATGATAAACTATATATAAACATGACAAAAGAGTATAATAGCGAATTTCATTTGTTGCATATGACCTGACCGGACACATTTCATGTGAAGTCATGAACTACAAATGTAACTAGGTCACAGCTTGAATTTGCTTCGCAATTATAGAAATTCGAAATATTCTAAAGTTTTATTTTTTTTTTCTCTAATTTTATTTAGGTTAATTATGTCCTTGATTTCATTTTGGAATATTTTAAAAATATCAATGACCTTGTCTTTCTTGTCAGACATGTAATATGCTTTATAAATTGAAAAGTAAATTATAGTTAATAAATAGTTCATATCAAAATAATCTTCATCTTCAATTTTATAGCCAGTTATTAAACTTTCAAGACCAATTATATGCTTATCAACTTTTAATAGTGCTAAAAGCTGGTCAACTTTGTGCCAATACTGAACATTATATGAACAGGGAAAAAAAAGTGTTTATTATCATCATGTTGCTTACAATGGAAGCACAAACTACTCGGTACTATTTTCCATTTATAAAGTAATTCATTACAGGCTAATATATAATGCATTATTTTCCATTTAAACATTTTAAATTTGTTGTTTTCTAGGTAGGTAAAAATAAAGTTGAATGTGGATTTAAATTTTGTAAACATTTTTTATGCAGAATTCTTTCCCATATTAAAATTCCTGTTGGTTTATCATTTGTAAATTGACTTTGTAAGGACGTGTATATTTCTTTGTTGCTCGTGTCTGGTGAAATTTCATGTTTTAGTAGGATATTTAAGTTCACTGATTTCTTTATATTGACAACAGTTTTATAAGAGCTTTCTTGTTTTAAATATTTTGCCAGTGCTTTGGTATATCATTTTTTACTAAAGAAAATTCTCTAATCCAATCTTGTTTGTTCTTTAATTTTTTTAGTACAGTTTTTGATGAGATGTGTCCGTTTTCATCTATTATATTATTGATGTACAAAACATTACTGTTAATCCAATTTTGAAAAAAACAGACATTTCCCATTTTCTTTGATAAAATTTTTTCCCCATATAAGTTGTTTTCTAACTTCAAGAAAGTTTTTTGGAGTGATAGTTTGACCTCCTTTTACTTCTACCCAAGTTTTAATTAATTGTTTATAGAATTCAGGCAAGGATTTATAATCTGTTTTATAAAGCAAATTTACATTTGTTAGATTCAGTCTGAATAAAAGAAAATCTTTCCAAAATTTATTAAGATAAAATCTTGGAATAATTTTCCAGTTATCGTTTTCATTTTTTATTAGTTTTGAAACCCATCTAATTTGCAAGGATTTTATATAGGAGTCTAAATCAATCATTTTTAATCCTCCATCAAGATATGGTTTACATAATATAGAGCGTTTAATTCTATCTTTTTTTCCGCTCCATATAAAATTATATATTAAATTTTTGAACTTTTGTTTTATTTTATGTGTTATTATCATACGTGATGCTGTGTATGTTAGGTTTGGTAAAATTAGGGACTTTACTACAGTAATTTTTCCTAATAATGTTATGTTTCGTTTGTTCCATCCTTGAATCAATTTTTCACATTTATCTATTTGTTTCTTTGTGTTTAATTTTTGACATTCTTGATAATCGTATCCAAAATATATTCCTAGACTTTTAATGTGGTCTTGTTTCCAGTTTATATTTTCAAATTTATCTTTTGACTTTTTAAATTTGCCAAGCCATAAGCCTTCTGTTTTTTTTCTCTTCAGTTTGAGCCCAGAAAGACTTCCAAAAGTTTCAATGATATTAAGGGCAATACTTATATCTTTGCGTGTTTTTTAAAACAATTGAGTATCATCTGCCAGTTGGCATATTTTTAGTGAGCAAGATTTTCCATCTAATTTTATTTCAAATCCTTTTAATTCCTTATTTTCTCTTAATTTAATTGCCATTATTTCAACACACAAGACCAAAATTAACGAAGATAACGGACATCCTTGTCTAATCCCACGAAATATATTGAAGGGGGCAGACACCCATCCATTATTTAAAATACATCCTTTTATGTCTGTATACATAGTTCCAACCCATTTTATGAATTCTATTTTAAAACCAAATTTTTTTAAAGATTCAAACATAAAGCACAACTCAAGTGAGTCGAAAGCTTTAGTAAAGTCTAAAAATAAAATTGCACCATCTACATTAAATTTTTCAGAATAATCAATAATGTCTTGGATTTGTCTTATGTTAAAACCTATGTATCTGTTTTTTATGTAACCTTTTTGATCAGAGTGAATAATTTTTGATAGTACTGATTTTAGTCGTTGCGCTAAGGCATAAGCTAGTAATTTAACATCGTAGTTTAATAATGTAATGGGTCTATAGTTATCAAGGGAGAGGGGATCATTTTTTTTTAAACAAAAGAGATATGGCTCCAATTTTTTGGGAGTTTGTTAATTCTCCTTTTTTATAGCAATAGTTGAAAACTCGTATTATGAAATCTTTAATCTGTTCCCAAAATTTTCTAGAAAACTCAACGTTCAATCCGTCCAGCCCTGTGGCCTTGTTTAATTTCATCTTAAATAGAGCCTCTGTGCATTCACTTATAGTAATTTTTCCCTCGAATGTATTGCTTTCAGATTCATTTATTATTTTACTTTCTTTGATATTTTCGAAGTATTGTTTTACCTTTTCTGTATCAGGTTTTGTTGAAGTGTATAATTTAGTATAATAATTGACTTCCAGATTTAGTATTTTGTTTTGGTCATATGTTACTTGATTATTTTCATCATACAGTTGAGTTATGGTTTTTTTACTTTACCGTGTTTTTTCTAGACCAAGAAAAAAAGAAGTGTTTGTCTCCCCTTCTTCTAGCCATTTTACGCGTGATCTTTTTTGATTTCCTTTAATTTTTTCATTATATAAACTTGCTAATTGTTTTTCAATGTTTTCTTTTAGGTTGACTTTCTTCTCATTTATATAATTGTCACAATCAATTTCTTCAGATAGGGTTTTTAATGTATTTTCTAAGGTTTCAATAGTATCTTTTTTTATATTTGCCTTTAATTTACAGTATTGGATGGTATAATCCCTTATCTCAACTTTAAAGTTATCCCATAAAATATCTAGGTTGAGAGATGTTTCTGATTTTGTTTTATGTTTATCAATCAATTTTGAAATAATTTTTTGATACTGTTGATCATCCAGGATGGTGCTATTTAATTTCCAGTAACCTCGCCCTTTTGAGTTTCTATTTATGTTTTATTTTAAATGAAACAGCGTAATGATCAGTGTGTTGTAGAACTATTGGTCTTATGTCGCATGTAATGCAATTTTTATTAACTTCATCACTTACTAAAAAGTAATCAATTCTTGTAGATTCTGATAAGTTTTTCCTTCTCCAGGTAAATTGGGTTTTATTTATGTTTTTGCTTCTCCAGACATCAGTTAGTTTAAGATTCTTGATTAACATTTTAAGGTTATGAACTGGTTTATCAAATTTTTTATTTCCTACTTTTTTCTTTGTATCTCTTATATATAATATGTCGTTGAAGTCATCCCAAATTATTAACTGGCCAATACTGTGATTTTCAATTAATTGTTTTACTTATTAAAAAACAGTGTTTCTTATTTTACAATTATTAGGTGCATATAGGTTCTCTAATGTATATATATTGTCATCTATTTCTATATTAACTAATATGAATCTACCTTCTGAATCCTTATATAGGTCAATAATCTTAAAGTTTAATCTGCTTTTTATCCATATGGCAACCCCTCTTGCATTACTTAACCCGTTACTAAAGATTACTTCACCTATGAATTCTTGTTTTAGCTTTGGTTCTAAGGTTTGAGTGAAATGCGTTTCTTGTAGGAATACTATATCACATTTTTGTTGCTTAGCCCATTCAATAATTCTATTTCTTTTTTCAGATTTTTGTAACCCGTTGGTATTTACAGTGCATACATGGATACAGTTTTTGTTTGTCATTTTGTATTAATACTAGGAAGGTAAGTTAGGTAATTACATAGTCTGTTGTGTTTAAAAGTATTTTTAACTTGTAAATCAGCAAGAATTTAGATTTTAACATTTTATCTATATCCTTACTTTGTGGATTTTTATTTTTATATGATATCTTTATCAATATAAAATTCTTTCTATATTTACATCTATGTACAATTACATGTACATGTATAATAATCATGATTATAAATGTGTAAACATAACACAACATTTCAATTATTGACCTCAATATATAGGTCATGATTTGGGTCAACAATGTGACTTCAGATACAGACTCCTCTGTGTCCCAAAAAATATTTTGGACTCATTAAGTTTTTAAACATACATAACAATACAATCAATAGCGAAATATATACAGAGATAGTTGATAGAAAAAAAACATAGCTTTAAGCTAAACACAAAATAAGCAACAATTTTTTTTTAATGTTTTTACATGTAAAATAAAAATAAATACTGGACTTCTATTTACATTATATTTACAGAGCCAACGTTGCATAGTATTATTGGCTACTTGATAAGCTGACTTAAAAACTAGTTTATTTTTTATAAAAGCTTGTATTGTATGACTTATCAAAGTTTTTGTGTGAATAATAGTAATTGAACTTTGTTTACGAATATTACCACCCGAAAGCGCCTTCTTAATAGGAGATTTACAAATAGATGCCATGCTTAAACTTGCTTCATCAGCTATTTTAGCATTACTTGATTCACTTACCATTGTTTCTGTTTCTAACTCAATGGTTTGTTCATTATTGTCTGCTAAATCAAGACCATCATTTTCAGTGTTTGTTTCAGTAATAATGTCCGTCTCTGATATTGTTTTGTCAGTTTCAATTCAGTGTCGGTTTTATGTTTTGTCTTGGTCAAAGGGTCTTCACTATGAGTATTATTGGATACAGAACTTGCTTCAAATATTGCTTCTACGTCTTCTTTTGTTTGAATATCAGGTGAGAATACGGAATAATGTTTATTGACTTCAGTGTATTTTAAAAACCTTTAAGGTATTAAGTAATCATAAAAACTATTAACTGGTCATTGACTTTATAAAAAAAGTATCACCCTAACATGAATGGACAATAACAAAAAATGATGGAAATGTTATTGAGGTTAATGGCATGTTTTGTGATAATAGAAACATATTTTCATTTTCAAATATTGTAAAGGTTAAAACCATTTTAAGCAATATTTTGTACATGTTATAACATGTATGAGGTACTTTTGTACATGTTATAACTTGTATTTTTGCATTGTACAAATTATAACATGTACAAATTTTACAAAAACTTGTACATGACATATATACCCTTTTATCCTGCAATTGGGTGTCCTACTATACAGATACAGCCCTACAGATATCGCTATGCTGTATCTGTATACTATACAGGGTTGAGTTCAATATCGTAGCAGCTACGTAGCCGCTATATCTATGTAACAACTAGTCTATAGCTAAACGTGCAATAGTCAAAATCTACGTAGCACTACGAAGCTGCTACGATATTGAACGCAGCCCTGATATCGCTTTAAAGCTCCGCCCACTGCCGGACTGAGTATTGTTTGAACCTGTGTGACCTCAGAATGTGTATTCCAGTTGCATTCCAATGACGATGACAATTGTCGATTTCAAAACTTGAATGTGTATGATTGTTTTACAAAATCATGTCTATTTCAGCATGCAGGTTTAGTGAATGTCAAGTCTGAAGCGTAGGACAACACGTACACTTCTGTTTCAAATTTGACAATGTTTTGTCATTTGTTTTTACTGTTGAAATTAGTTGTTATGTTAAAATAGATAAATATTCACCTTGAGCGATGTATTATTGTTGACCATTTGAGATTCTTTTTTGCGAACCCGTCTTCAGCGTAATGTGTGATTTTGATATTACTACGCGGGCCTCAAGGGATTACAAATCGAAAATAAATGCTAAATATATTAGTTTTTGTGTCTTTCAAAACACAAACAATATACAGAATTAATTGCAGGATAAAGACAATAACTGTTTAGTGTCTTTAAATATCAGCTGTATTTGTAATCGGCTCGAAACAGGTGTAGTAGCTCGCTAAAAGCTCGCATACACCTTGTTTTCTAGCCTCGTACAAATACAGCTGATATTTAAAGACACTAAACAGTTATTGTCTATATATATGTTTGACTTGTAGATATCTTTGGTTATACGTTTTGTATAAGGTAAACAAAAAACGGTCGAAATTGCATTTAAGGTGGTATGGGAGTCTAAAATAAAAATGATAGAATTTGTTCATACTTTGCCAAAACGTTGTATCTATTGATACATGATGAAAAATATAATAAAAATGGTAGGTCACCGCGCATTTTCTCAAGCTACAGGACACGACAAAATCACACATTTTGTATGGATTATACAGGAAAAAACACCATTTTGTGATTAGAAACTAAACAAAATGATAGAATTGTTAAATACTTCAGGAAAAGATAGCTTTCAGACACTGCTTTGAGAATATCAAAAGAAAAGATAGGGTCACCGTACGTTTTTTTCCGGCTAAAATACAAAATAGGAAAATTCCATACAGAATCCTTCAGAAAATGCACTTTTTTAGAGTTACCTCCCCTTAAAATGCCAATTTAAAAAAATTTAAAAACAACCAAAAATAATTAACATTTGCAAAAATATCAATATGTAGAAGTTATATTCTTATAAATTGGTACTTTTAAATGAAAATGTACATTAAACATCTGCATTCCTGCATGGAATTTTGCTAACTTGATGGAAAATCTGGACCCTTGATTCTCTGTTTTTTACAATCCAAGATGGAGGAAGACACCCATACCACCTTAATTTAAATTCAACAACACTTACCGTTATCTTAAAGATATTTTTTCACTAAATAAATAAGAATGTTCTCACTACACTGCTAAAATTTACCCAAAAAGGAACTTACTTTTAATAAATCAAATTTAAATGGTGAAAACTGTCCTCTCCTAGATTTTAATAATGTTTCGGTCCAAAACGGGAAACTCTACACTAATATTTACGACAAAAGCGACGATTTTTCGTTCCATATTGTTAATTTTCCATTTTTAGATGTTGATGTTCCTTCGGCACCATCTTACGGTGTTTATATTTTACAGCTCATTCGCTATGCCTGTGTCTGTTGTCACGTTTTTGATTTTAACTAATGTAATCTATGTATTACTGGTAAATTATTAAACCAGGGATATCGTTACCATAAATTACTTAAAACCTTTCCATAATTTTTCCATAGATATAAAGATTTAGTTTTGAAATTTGGTTGTACCTGTAGAAAAATTATTTCAAACGGGATAGCACATCCTCACTTCTATGGACATGTTGTTAATTGTGCCCGGAAATTTAGAAATGATCCTGGTTAACTTATCGCTCCTTTAAATAAAGTTATTCTAAAAGGTTACCAATTCAACACTGTAATAAGATTATTGAGGATATTGCTAACTTTCTATTTACTTCCTGAGAAGTTCCTGTATGAATTCAGCCTCATCATTATAAAGAAACAAGTCGGAAAGAAGAGGGGCACAATTTGTTTTCATTTGAATACCGAAAGACTGTTAAAAGTAGGATTTATCCCTCCCTAAGAAAAGATACTTATATGTCCAACTCTTTTAATTTGTCTTTTAGTTTGGAATGCGAAATACTTGGGTAAACTCGAAATGACAACTGATGGTATGCGTGGCTATATCCCAGCGGCACCAGCATATGGAGTATTTGTGTCTCAATTGATACGTTACTCTAGAGCTAGCTAAAAGTACGTTGATTTTGTTGAACGAGGAATACTGCTTTCTCAAAAGTTGCTAAGACAGGGCTATGAATCAATCAAATTAAGGTCATCACTCAAGACATTTTACAGTCGCCATCATGATCTGATTGGCCATTATGACAAAAGTGTGTCAGAAATCATATCTGATATTTTTCCTCAGTCGTAGTAACCTTCCATCATTACCAGACTGAACAAAGAAATAACACGACGGGTGCCGTATACGGTGCAGGAAATGCTTATCCTTCCGGAGCACCTGATTTCACTCACGGTTTTTAGTGGCGTTCGTGTTGTTTCTTAATTATTATTGATAACTGTTGATGTAAAAGTCCTTTAGTTTTGTGAGTCTTTGTTTACTCCTTGGTTTTGGTTGTTATTGTCTTGTAAATTTGTTTATTCTTCTAACTTCGTACTCGGACTTCTCTTGCACCGAATCTTAATGTGCGTTACGTTTTGTTATGCATTTACGTTTCTACATTGGCTAGAGGTATAGGGCGAGACATGTTTAACACCACCTCATTTTTGCGCCTGTCCCAAGTCCTGAGCCTCTGGTCCTATTGGTGACCTTCTGCTATTGTCTGTTTTAACGTCGGGTTGTTGTCTCTTTGACAAATTCACTATTTGCATTCTCAATTTTATTTATGTTATTACATGAGCAGTACGACGAATGCCACATTTGGAGCAGGATCTGTTTACTCTTCAGGAGCACCCCTAGTTTTTGGTGTGGTTCGTGTTGCTTATTCTTTAGATTTCTATGTTGTGTCATGTGTACTTTTGTTAGACCGTTTGTCTTTTTCATTTTTAGCCATGGCGTTGTCAATTTATTTTCGATTTATGAGTTTGACTGTCCCACTGGTATCTTTCGTCCCTCTTTTTAACTAATACCACACCTCTAATATTCTTAGGAATAACTTCTTCCAGTTCAGTTTCCATTTTTATCATTTTTTCTTTAAGACTTGAATGTTCTTCTTTTTCTAAAATTATAAAGAATACTGTTATATGATGAATAGCATAAAGGAAAATGAACTAACGTCATATAATTTTAGAAAAATGTTTATATAATTAGATGTGTCGGAACACATATATATCCCCCAAAAAAATGTGGTGTTCCTGTATTTCTTTATGACACAACTACCAGCACCATGTCTTTCAAGCTTTAGTTAAGATATTACCTGATATTGCTATATAAATAATTTTACAACAAGTGCTGGTTTCTTGATTGTAAATTGGTTATATATAGTAACATAGAATCAAAATAAAATGTTTGCATGACCTTCAGCTTCTGTTTTGGGGATGCAGCTTTATAACTCTAGCATTATAAACACAGATATGCAATATGAATTCCTTAGTGTGCAAGTTATGGGTGTTAGGAGATTGTTGTAGATTTTTTCCTTTTTGTAGAAGACGTTGCCATTCTTCGTGGAACAGGGATATATTGTTTTACCTCTTTCCATCCATCTGTCAGTCAGTCACTTTATATTGGAAATATACGGGGTAGTCTCAATTTATAGACGCTCACAGATGTCTTGCTTATTATGGTGATTGTAGATTGTTGTCAGGGGTGAATTTAGGCGGTTTCAGCTTGACACCTTAATTTCTCGCTATTTTAAGTAACTTATTGCTCAAGTCTATTTTCCAACCTCACCTGTGCACCTGAACAGGTAAATCATCAATGTACACAAATTTGACGCATGTTACGCAAAAGTGCGTATCACCACCCGGGGGCATGACACCCGTAGCTTTCGACTTCAAAGGTAATTCAGCATTGCAGAGAAAGTTTGACGCAAACCTGTAACCTGTGATCGATATTTATGACTTTTTATTTATTATGTCCAGTTTCAGTGTATACACCTGCACACATGAATAGGTAGTTAGGTACACTCAGAAGGTACATAATACCAAATTTTAAACACTGAGATATATTTGGCTCTACAATTATACACAAATATGACTAAACTATAAAAAATAATATTATTTAAAAGGGACGCAAACAAATATTTGCGACGATAAAAAAAATATAATTTCGCCAGCCTTTCCCCGTTTAGGTATAGTTGGCCTGGGCTCAGCTGTTGTTGGTTGTGTCAATGGAATGTAAGTTACTGCATTTGGACGGCGTTTTGACTTCATGGAAGGGTATCCCTTCGAGATTCTTCATTACTTCTGGGTCACGATCGTAACATGCATTTGTAAAGTGGGCAGAACAAAGTCTATGACTAGTGTTTGGTAGGAAGTCCCATCTCTTACAATAGTTTGTCCACGCCTTCCTGGTCTGTGGATTACTCGGAAAACGGAAAAAAAAAACTAATCAAACTGTCTTTCTTATATCTATTATTGCATCCACTGGCAGCACACAGAACCATTTGTAATCACTGTCACGGGTTGTGTTGGAAGATATTCAAAAATAAAATTGCGCTTATTATGCCTATACCCGTCAGTCAAATATGATTGATGTAACCACTGACGTCACATACTCGTTCTGAGTAACTTCAGGGATTGGAATATGCATAATTAGTAGGTCGACAGACCAATACATTTAATTTCATATTTTATCCATTTACACGATAATTATATTGCTATCGATTTTTTTTGTGGGGTGATTTATATAAATAATATATTTATTTTCAAAACAAAATCATGTCATATCACCTTTATTGGACGACGACAATGCCGACAAACTTGTTTGGAACTCAATGTGAACCAATTAAAGAATGGGGAACAAAACTAAAAAATCTAAACATAATGTTAGATTTAGCATATATCTCTTTTTCCTAAATAGCTGGGTTATAACCCCAACAATCAACCCCAACCTTCCTTTCTTTATGTAACCTGGCCCACAGGACCAAGTGAGCTTTTCCAATCACTAGGCGTCCGTTGTCCCTCGTCGTCCGTCGTCGTTAACATTTACAAAAATCTTCCCCGCTGAAACTACTGGGCAAAATTTAAACAAACTTGGCCACAATCTTCACTAAGGTATCTTGTTAAAAAAAATGTCCAGTGACCCGACCAACCAATTAAGATTGCCGCCATGGCTAAACATATAACATAGGGGTGAAATGTAGGTTTTGGGTTATATCTCTGAAACTAAAGCATTTAGAGAGCAAATCTGACATGGGGTAAAATTCAGGTCAAGATCTATCTGCTCTGAAATTTTCAGATGAATCAGACAACCTGTTGTAAGGTTGCTGCCCCTGAATTGGTAATTGTAAGGAAGTTTTCCAGTTTTAAGCCTCCACTGGTCCGAAAGACCAAATGAGCTCTTCTCATCACTTTGCGTCCTTCGTCCGTCGTCCGTCGTCGTCGTCGTCCGTCGTCGTTAACTTTTACAAAAATCTTCTCCTCGGAAACTACTTAAACCAATCTTGACGACAATCATCATTGGAGTATCTAGTTTAAAAAAATGTGTCCTGTGACCCGGCCAACCAACCAAAATGTCCACAATGGCTAAAAATAGAACATTGGGGTAAAATGTAGATTTTGGCTTATATCTCTGAAACCAAAGCATTTAGAGCAAATCAGGTTTATCAGGTCAAGATCTATCTGCTTCTCAGATGAATCAGGTAACCAGTTGTTGGGTTGCTGCCTCTAAATTGGTAATTTTTAAGGAAATTTGTGCCTCATATAGTTGTTTAAAACTTCAATAGCATAACATAAATTTTGAAAGTTAAATGTATCAACAACACAGGATCTTAAAATTAATTTATATTGTTACATATACTAATTAACTATTAACACACGTTTTTTTCCATAAAAAACTAAAATAAAGAACATTGTTTTTCATTTTATAATTAATTAGAAGTTTAGGGAAATATTCAATGAATATAATTGTGTCTCATGTTATTATTTCGTAGGATAAATCCAATATAAAGTATTGATATTGAATTGATATTTAAGAAATTATTATACTATAATATAATACTAAATATAAAACTATTGCTTTACAAGAATAAAGACCATGTTTTCAGTGTCATGGGTTTCAATCATCATATTTGATGGACTTTGTTGTTTAAAGTTTTTTTGTGGTAATAAGATATAGCAAAAAAGAACTCTTCAATGAAAAGTCAGAATTCTTTCTTTTTGGTCAACTTTTGAAGGAGCAATAATAGAAAGTTTGCTCAACTTCAAAACTATTATGGGGACACACAAACTGCTTAATTTCAGATATGATAAAGAAGAATATGATCAATTTAGTTAAATGAAAAAATTGATTAGCTAGCATTCTAAATTTAAAATTAGAGTCTTGAAATTAAAATGACCATGAAATGGAAGAAAATATTATTATTTATAAACGACAGCAAATATTATTACCTGATGGAATTAGCTTACACATTATGTTGCTGTTGCTGTTAATATTTATTTTACTGTGTTGTGCAGTTGAAAATTTAGTAGCATACAGCTACATCTACAAATGTATCTAATTTGCAAACACTTATAAAATGTTACTCTCAATATTTGCATATTCTCTAATCGTGATGTTGTCGAGAAAACATATTCTTGTAAAAGGAGAAGGATGAAGCAAGGTTTTCAAGAAGTTTTCAATGGAAATATTAAATTCATTTAAACTATTTTAACCATTTGTGTTCTGTTTGTTGGAACTTGTGTACTGATATACTTTATTTGTAGTTCTACAAAATAAAAATTGAAACATTTGTTATTGGTTAGATCAGGAGCATATATATTAACAGGACAACTATATGACACCATACAGCCTTCAACAATGAACAAAGCCCATCCTGCATAGTCATCTATAAGAGGCCCTGAAATGACCATGTAAAACAATTCATACGAGAAACAATGTATCAAACAGTCGAAGAGTTCTTATAAAAACTATAACAAATCTACAAGCACAAAACTGGTTTGAACACCAATTTGTATTGTTTTATTTCAAAAGTGAAAGTTCAAACCTGTGCACATACAAATGAATGAAGTACTGTTAAAGGTTTGAATTAAATCTTACTCTTTATTAATATTAGTGCGTTAATGTTATCACCTTATTTAATTGAAACTCTGTTTACTTAATTAAAGAAAGTCTGTTATGATAAACTATATGGCTATTTTCGGCAAAACTGCTAAATCAAATATACACAAATGCACTTAAGAAATCTGTTCTCGGCAAATGATTGGTTTAAATTTAATTGTGACGTTTATTTTTCTTGTTTTCTTCTGAATTTTCTTACTGTGAAGTCATGACAAAACTGCGACCATGTCTGATGACGTCACATCAAAGAATACAACTTTCCTCAAATCTTTGAAAAGAAAGGATACAAATCATTAGAGAAAAAGATTCAACAACTGTCAGTCGTGTATTACCATAATTCTCCTCTCTCAACAGTTAAATTTTAATTATTTAAAAAGCTCGGCAAGCCTTGCACTTGAAATATTAAAATTTAACTGTCTCGAGTGGAGACATATCGTAATATGCATGTTGTAGTTGTCGAATCTATATATCTAGCCTCTCTTTTATCACATTATGCATTTATAACAATTTGTCTTCGTTATTGTACATTATTTGCATATGTATTTATAGATTTTTAAAGATTCTAAGAAGAAAAAAATGGAGGGCAGCTGAGGCTATACATGGTGTGAAAAACCCAAAGAAACAGATACTGACGGACTTGACTGGGGATACTGGCCCCATTAACAGTACAGAATTTGACCTTGACATACATTTTTAGGTGATACTGACACCCTCAACAACAGTAACTCAAACAACATGGGGGATACTGACCTCCACTCAAATATAAACCACAGTAACTTAAATAAAATGGGGGATACTGACGTCCACACAAATATAAACAACAGTAACTCCAATAACTTGGGGGATACTGACCTCCACTCTAATGCAAACAACAGTAACTGGAAACTACTTGAAATCTGAATTTAATCAACTTGCAATATCTGAACTGAGTGTACTTGAAAAATCTGAATTGAATAAACTTGAAATATCTGAACTGAATATACTTGGAAGATCTGTATTGAATACACTTGAAATATCTGAATTGAATAAACTTGATCTCTCTGAATTGAATCAAAACAGTAACAATAACTGTGCAAAAAAATTGAATCAATACAGTAACAATAACTATACAAAAATATTGAATCAAAACAGTAACAATAACTATGCAAAGACACTTCTCAAATACGAACAGATATTCTGTCAAATGAATCAAACAATAGTTATGCAAGAAAAAGTAAAATCACAAAAATACTGAACTTAAAGGAAAATCAATTCGGAAAGTCCATAATCACATGGCAAAATCAAATAACAAAACGCATCAAAAACGAATGGACAAGAACTGTCATTTCAAAGTAATATTCAACCTTAACTGTTGCAAGACCAATATGAAACAATCTAAAAATAATTAAGAAAAAGTATCAAAATATTTTAATTCTTTTAATGCATACTTTCTAAAGTTAAGAACTTTTGACCAGTTTGCCACACACTTTGCTGATCAAAGCAGGGGAAACCAATGTACTTGTATTTGTTTAGTTTTCTTGTCACTTTCTACTTTACATTTTCAATCAAACACACTGAACCTGGATAACATTTTGAATAACGGTGATGAAATTTACGGATGCACGTTCAAGATTAACAAAACAGGGATTATTTAAAAATATGTTTTTCAATATTGATGAAATTCCTGTCAAAATAAAAACTCCAGAAGGGAATTGCATAAAGCAGCTTAACAAATTACTTATTTTGATTGGAGCCATATGTTCAGCAGTTTATTATTATAATCATACATACTTTTTATTTTGACACTCATTCTCATTCAGAATGTACACTGAATAATCCATTAGATTCCTTGGGCAAAATTATCTTGATTGAATTTACTGACTTACATGACCTCCTAAGTTGCTTGTATGCTTTTTACTCAAGTTTACAAATTGATTTAGACTCTCAATATGAAATATTACCTGTATGTATCAGTAGTAAACATACTGACAAAGATGTAACCAACCAGATTGAGAATTATTTCGATGAACGGAAACTAAGGAACACAAAACAAAACAAAAAATCTTACCAGTATATAAAGGTACCCAAATTTGTTTATATGAAAAACTACATGCAACATAGAAAAAAAATATTCAAGGAAAAAGAATTGAATGCAAACAGATATTTAAGAAATGATAAAAATTATAGAAAAACTAAAGCAGATAGAAAAAAAGTCTCAGAGAGACAGACAGAGAGACAAAGAGAACTTTCTTTTGTTTAGTTAACGCATCATTGTATATATAACAGAATTTGATGAGACTGTCATCAAAGTGAGAGGCTTAGCGCTATAAAACCAGGTTTAATCCACCATTTTCTACATTTTAAAATGCCTGTACCAAGTCAGGAATATAACAGGTCTTGTCCATTCGTTTTTAATGTGTTTTGTTATTTGATTTTGCCATGTGATTATGGGCGTTCCAATTAGATTTTCGAAAAGAACGAAGATATCAAAAATACAGAACTTGCTGCTAAAAGAGAGCAAGAAAGAATAAAGATTTCAATAAAAGAGAACTTGCTGTTAAATGAGAGGCTAGAAAAAATGAAGATTTCAATAAAAGAGAACTTGCTGATATAAGAGAGGCTAGAAAGAATGAAGATTTCAATAAAAGAGAACTTGCTGATATATGAGAAGCTAGAAAGAATGAGGATTTCGATAAAAGAGAACTTGCTGCTAAAAGAGAAGTTAGAAAGGATGAAAATTATAGAAAAGCAAAGCTGAAGCAGAAAGTAAGAAGTTTCAAAGAGATAAGCCTGATATAAGACAGATGGAAAGACAAAGAGAATTGCTTCCTGAAGAGAGACTAGAAAGAATGAAGATAATGAAGAAATGAAACAGAAAAAAAAATGCCAGACTAGATGAAGACTACAGAAAACACTCATGCTAACCTGTCTCATTGTTTTACTCATTTTAAAACTGTACAGCACATAGAGTGGATATGCCACTGCCACAATTGTCTAAATGCAATTAAAAGACAAAAAATACCTCGTTTTGTTCAATATCAAATCAGATGGAATTTCCTCAAAAACAAAAATAATTTAATTTGTATCCTTTAGAAAAGAGACTGTTATCATTAAGAATTCCTTTTATGCAGATTTGACAGTTGCCTAGAGGTGGACATTTATCAGGTAAAGGCAATGTTGTAAATGTGCCTGTTGAAGTTCAACCTACAATAAATTCTCTTCTACAAACAATAGAGAAATCAGGTATAATGTCAGTTAAACTAAAGCAAAAGCTTGAATTCAAACAGTGTGATTTTAGTGAAAATGTCAGACCATTTGCCGTCATTTGTGCATTACATTATTTAATGAGATCAAGTGACTTGTACAAGTCTTCTGGGATTGTAATAAATGATGTTTGGATTACAGAAATAGCAAAATTAAATGAACCACGACCAATTAGCCTCTATAGTGATCCTGTTGCAGAGTACTTATCTTTTCCAACTATATTTTGTGGTCAAAGAAAGCCCGATAATAAAGACAAGTTTGTTTCAGTTCACGTTACTGATATTGGAACTAAGGTCCATAGATAGGAGAGTATCACAATCTGTACCAAATATTTTTTTTTAAGTTAGAGAACATTCAGTTAAAAACATAAGTGATAAGGTCAATCTTGCTCTGAGGTGTCAATCAGAAGGAAAACAATCGACAGCAAAAAGTGTACTGACTCCTAACACTGTAAATGATCTTGTAAGATTGGATGAAGGTTATTATATCTTCAGAAGTTTAAGAAACTTCCCAGTATACCTTGAAAAGAGGAACAAATATTTGTTTGCAATGATCAGACAGTTGGGTCTTCCAACGTGGTTTGGCTCGTTTTCATCTGCAGACACTAACTGGAAAGATTTGTTACGAATTATAAGCCAATCAAATGATGGTAAAGAGTATACCGACAACAAATTTGAAGAAATGGATTGGAATCAGAAATCTGAACTTTGTCAGAAGGACCCTGTGACTTGCTGTAGATATTTTGATTATCGTGTCTAACAGTTTATCAACTTGGTGTTAAAAAGTGATCATGATCTTATTGAAAAATTGACAAATTTTTTTTATAGGGTTGAATTTAAACAGAGAGGTTCACCACATATTCATATCTTGATCTGGATTAAAAATGCACCAGTATATGGAAGTGATTCAAAGAAAGATGTTGTAGGATTTATTGATAAATATGTCTTCTATTCACTCTCAGAAAATGATAGTTTAGTCAATTTGCAAGTTCATAATCATTCAAAAACGTGCAGAAAAAAGGTCACCCAATTTGTCGTTTTGGTTTCCTCTTCCACCTATGAAAGCAACAGTAATTTTAGAACCTTTGAAAGAAAATGATGACATAGACAAATACATAGCTATATATAAAGAAGTACAAAACAAAATAAATTCACTTGACAATTCTGAAAATATAGACCAATTGACATATGCTATATATTTAGATGATGTGTTACAAATGAAAGATGAAAATTATATTAAGGCCATTAGAAGCAACTTCATTGGTCCAATCTGAACCATCTGAAGTCCGTGTTAATGGTTACATGAACACTGTGTTGGTAGCCCTGCAAGCCAATCATGATCTAAAGTTTGTTTTAGATGCATTTGCATGTGCAGGGTATATTATTTCATACATAAGCAAGTCACAAAAAGGTATGAGTGCATTAATATACCAAGCAGCAAAAGAAGCACGACTGGGAAATTTAGACTTGACGAATCAAGTAAGGCACATTGGGAATTACTTTTCAAATTCTGTTGAAACAAGCGCACAAGAAGTAACATACTTAACACTACAAATGCCTTTAACAAAAGCTACTAGACAAGTTGTATTGATTAACACATCTCCACGACATGAAATAGAATCAGAAAATTATATTAAAAGATACTCGAGTAGACCAAAACAGACTATGTATCTCAGCTTCTATTGCAGTATCCTTAAACTCAGATCATGAATCAGAACAGTAGAAAAATGGATCTGAAAGTGAAAACGAAGAGGCAAATGCAGATGTTATAGAAGAAAACAATAACAAAATTAACTTAACTCAGAAGAATGGTATTATTATATACCAAAGAAAAACACCCAAGGTTATAAGATATGTAAAATACAATTACAAGACTGACTCTAAAAACTTTCAGATTTACAATGTGGACATAAAATATTTGAAGAAATGTTCTTAAATGGGCATTTAAAACGTCAGAATGTGAATATATATGTTCAAACTCTTTAAGGTAATTTTTTAGTAGCAATAAACAAAAAAACTATGTCAATTAGACATGCTTTGATACTATATCTGCCCTTGAATTTTTACTGGATAACATTTTTGTTCGCTTTGGAGATTCCGTATATCGCCAGGTTATCGGAATTCCAATGAGGACTAACTGTGCACAACATATTGCGGACCTGTTTCTGTATTGCTATGAGTTACAGTTTAAGACAAAAGTCAGCAAAGACCCATCGAAACAACATCTGATACACAAATTTAATAATACTTTTAGATATTTGGATGATATTTTGGCTCTCAATAATGACGACTTCAGTATGTATACTAAAGAAATTTATTCTGTTGAACTTACTTTAAATAAAACTAATACTAACAATCACCAATGCCCTTTCCTTGATCTTGATATCTATATCATTAACGGAAAGCTTAATACTAAAATTTATGATAAAAGAGATGATTTCTCATTTCCTATCGTTAATTATCCATTTTTAGATGGTGACGTTCCCTTGTCACCATCTCACGGTGTTTATATATCTCAACTTGTACGAATCGCTCGTGTATGTAACAATGTTTGAGATTTTAACGAGAGAAATTTATGTTTTACTGAAAAATTATTATACGAGGGTTTTTCTATATCACAAACTAGTCAAAACATTTACTAAATTTTATCATCGGTATAAGGACATCATTCGTAAATATAGCTCAACATGCAGACTTCTTATACGTTCAGGTATTTCACATCCAATAGTTTATGGGAATAGTCTTTATTAAGCACACAAATGTCAGTATTCACCTCGGAAGATAACAAAACATTTAAATAGACTTATTAAGAAGTGATATAGTTACAATACTGTTGTCAGGTCATTAAAGATTGCATATTTTGGTGTTAATTATATTTGTTATTCTCATCGGATTTTGTCTAATGCTTAGTCCGTTTCTGTGTATGTTACATTTTAATGTTGCGTCGTTGTTCTCCTCTTATATTTAATGCGTTTCCCTCAGTTTTAGTTTGTTACCCCCATTTTGTTTTTTGTCAATAGATTCACGAGTTTTGAACAGCGGTAAACTTCTGTTGCCTATATTTATTTAAAAACCAGTTGTTGGCATAACACGGGTTATGTTCTTCTCATTTATGTTATGATGGTATGATACTTAACCCCTCACGGGGAGGATTGTGCCTGATATTCATATGATGAAGTAATAATTTTTCAATTAGTTTAATTGAAAGCTGGAGCTGGCATGTCAATTAACTGCTAGTAGTCTAATGTTATTTATGTATTATTGTCATTTTATTTATTTTCTTTGGTTATATCTTCTGACATCATACTCGGACTTCTCTTGAACTGAATTTTAATGTGCGTATTGTTATGCGTTTACTTTCCTGAATTGGCTAGGGGTATAGGGGGAGGGTTGAGATCTCACAAACATGTTTAACCACGCCGCAATTTTGCGCCTGTCCCAAGTCGGTCCTCTGGCCTCTGTTAGTCCTGTATTTTTTTAACTTTTAGTTTCATGTGTATAATTTGGAGTTTAGTATGGCGTTCATTATCACTGAACTAGGATATATTTGTTTAGGGGCCAGCTGAAGGACGCCTCCGGGTGCGGGAATTTCTCGTTGCATTGAAGACCTGCTGGTGACCTTCTGCTGTTGTCTGCTCTATGGTCGGATTGTTGTCTCTTTGGCACATTCCCCATTTCCATTATCAATTTTACTTGACCGTTGCAAGACTATTAGAAAAAAAGCCAAGCAATATAAAGGAAAAGTAATGGATCTAGAGAAAGCAATAAAAGAGGCAGAACATGATTGTAATGAGAGACGATCAGATAGCACCTGCCACGCAGCAAGTAGAAATGGAAGATGGTGAAATAGGCCCAACAGAATCAGAACAGTATGTTCATTTCAATCCAGATAGACCAACAGAACATAGACTGTATGATATATCCCGTGAAGTTGGAATAGAAGCAAGAACAGTAGAATTGACAAATCTTGCCAGCATAATAAGTGAGAGTGATTATTTTGCCATAATAAGAAACAGTAGGAATTTTTCTAACATGTTGTCACATGGATTAAAACAAAACATGAACCATTTCATGTATTTTTGACAGGTGGAGCAGGATGAGGAAAATCTGGTGTTGTCAGAGCAATATTACAAGCTTTACACAGGCACTTATGTTCTATTGAAGATGAGCACCCTGACGATATTATAATTCTTCGTTGTGCTCCTACTAGAAAGGCAGCTTACAATATAAATGGTCTGACTATTCACAATGCTTTCCAGATACAACCAACTAAAGAACTTGACCAGTCACTGTCATGTGATGTTCTAATATACACTTAAAATGATATACAGAAATTTGTCTCTAATTTTGATTGATGAAATTTCAATGGTTGGAAACAAAATGTTCTCTTTACTGGAGAGAAGGCTATAAAAAATCAAGGGAAGCAACTGTTTATTCGGTGGCGTGAGTATCATAGCTATTGGTGACTTTTTCCAACTCCAACCTGTATTTGACAGCTGGATTTTCAATGGTCTTAACAAAGGATTAACATGATTAATTTCTTTTCATGAACTTACTGAAATAATGAGACAACAAGTTGATTTAGAATTTGCTCGATTACTAAATAGTTTGAGACAAAATCAAATGACTGAAAATGATTGTGCAGTTTTAAGTACCAGGACTGTTTCAATCAGTGAACTAACATACAAAACTAATAAAACTCATTTGTTTGTTGAAAATGCTTTAGTGGATAATATTAATTTCCAATACATATCTAAATTATGCTTATCAAAAGCTTAAGTTAAAGCAGTTGACACAATTTGTTGGGATTTATCAGCATCTATAAAACAAAATTACTTAGTTCTTTACCAGAAAAACAGTCTGATACAGCCAAATTTGCAAAAGAAGTTGTATTAGCAATGGGATGGAATATGATCTTACAGCTAATATTGAAGTCACTGATGGTCTTATCAATGGTTCAATTGTGAACTTAAACTTATTGAATGCAAAACGACATCTTAAAGACCAAGTATCATATGGGTTAAGTTTGAAGATGCCATAATTGGTGCTAACAATAGAAGAAAATATTCACACATGGACTCCAATGTTTGACATTAAAAGGTAATTTACTTATAAATATAAGACCTTTGAAATAATTCAGTTTCCTCCAGCAGCCGGAAAAACAATTCATAAATTGCAAGGAGATACCTTACACGAAGTTGTTGTTAGTATGAAATAAAAACGTAAAGGGAAAATACCACATATTCACCATATTGCGCTAAGCAGAGTAACATTGTTAACTTGATTACATATATTAGATCTCCATCAATACGCATTAGCTGTAGCAGAGTGTGTTCGTCAAGAATTACACAGAAATAGAACAGATGCAACTCTACAGTTGTGTTTTAAACCATTGTATAACTTATTATTTAATTATTTTATAGTAGTTTTCAACAACTCAAGGGGTGTGCATGTTCATTTTAGTTATCTGAAATCAGACCCTAACATTGTGGGTGCTGCTATTATTAGTATTGCTGAACCAAGATTTATTTCAACAGATGAAAATGATGATTTTTATGTACCTTGTTTTGAACCAATAATTCGATTAGACCAAATGCAAACACACTTTAATACAATACCACCTCATTGTTTGGTATTATAATATCGAAATGATTGTATTCTTCACAATACAGTCACTTTCTCAACTCCATATTTAGAGTTTGTAAAAACGGACATCATATTACCCAGCAAAGGTCTTCTTCAAGTTTTCTTTGTTTACAAAGCACCAAACTGCAAGTTGCAACTACTGAAAGATACTTTCCTTGTAGAACTTCTTTCTGATGTGTACTTTTAAAAACATCCCCAAATTATCATAATGGCAGACTTTAATATTGATTTAAACACTGGAAACACTTCTTTTTCAAAGTTCATGAGATATTCATTTTGCTGTTTACAAATTATGTCTAAAACTACTGCATCCTATGGCACATTGTTTTCCTTAATTTTGATAGTAAAGTTAAATTTGGAACAGATGTTCTTGCTTCCTACTGGTCAAATCATAAAGTGATTTATGTAGCCATTGAAACGCAATGATTCAGTGTTATGATTATTTATATGCCAAAACCAGCTTCGTTTGAAACAATGAAAATTAAACCCGCTGAAACACATATGCGATTGCTGAAAATGCAACCTCACATATAAAGGAGTGTTTTATTAAGGAACAATGGGTTTCCACTCCAATAGATTATCCTATTCCTAAGAAGGAATAGAAATGAGTTAGCTTCAAGACTCCTGATATACAGTATTACCTGTATATAAGAAAGCTTCTTTACAAAGCTTTCTTCTTTATATTTGCACTGGATTAAGGGTAGCAGAGGTAAAGAAATTAATGTTTATAAGTGTATTACTTTGACTTCCATAAAGAAGAAAGACCCAAATAAGGGGGAGAACAGGACTTAAAAATCAAAAAGTAATCTCATATGCAGACTGTTATTGTCTTACATGAAGTAATATATATCATTAATGTTCTTAATTAAAGCAGTACTTTTGACTATTTAAAATAAGAATAAAAACTTCAGCTTTGATAAAAGCTGAGCAGAGCTAAAAACAAATAATAAAAACCATGCTTATTATGCATTTGATGAAACTAGTTTATATTACATAACCAATTCCTGTGTTTAAAAGAATGCCTATTCTTAGATTTTTAGCTGATTTTTTTTTAAATTGAATATGATTTAAATTTCTTATATTTAACAAAATTATTATTTTAAAGCATTTATGAATAGATATTTTATACCTATGTGAACCTATTTAATGAGTTTTATATTATGTAAAATATGACTTAGCCTTTTTGTAAAAAAACATTATGCTTTAGTATTACTCTTGTAGCCTTTATTTGTAAACACAGTGTCTCAAATATTTATAGGCTACATGTAGGTATTGATCGATTTGGTAATTTTACTGTACATCAATATGTAACACTTAAACACAGTGTTACACTATTATATATCGAATGTTATCTTTAAGAATGTTTGACTTAATAAAAGTGTTTTATGATGTAATTGATCATCGAACAGTAATTTCTTATGTTATCTTGAAATATTTGAGTATATTTATACGGAAAAGTGAAATGCCGATGCTTATAAAACTGTATACCAATAGTTATCAAGGGTACCAGGATTATAATTCAGTACGCCAGACGCGCGTTTCGTCTACATAAGACTCATCAGTGACGCTCATATCA
This sequence comes from Mytilus edulis, assembly GCA_019925275.1. Taxonomy (NCBI): domain Eukaryota; kingdom Metazoa; phylum Mollusca; class Bivalvia; order Mytilida; family Mytilidae; genus Mytilus; species Mytilus edulis. The sequence continues at coordinate 94,262,352 of CM034362.1, forward strand.
AAGTATTTATAAAGCCAAACAAGTACAAAGTTGACGAGTATTAGGATCCAAAATTTCAAAAAAGTTGTGCCAAAGACTGCTAAGGTAAATCTATGCCTGGAATAAGAAATATTCATGTCAACACCGAAGTGTTGACTACTGGGCTGGTGATATCCTCGGGGACGAAACTTCCACCAGCAGTGGCATCGACCGAGTGGTGTAAATAGTTATCAAAGGTACTAGGATTATAATTCAGTACGCCAGACGCGTGTTTTGTCTACATAAGACTCATCAGTGACGCTCATATCAAAGTATTTATAAAGCCAAACAAGTACAAAGTTGAAGAGCATTAGGATCCAAAATTCAAAAAAAATTGTGCCAAATACGGCTAAGGTAATCTATGCCTGGGATAAGAAAATCCTTATTTTTTCGAAAAATTCAAAGTTTTGTAAACAGGAAATTTATAAAAAATGACCACATTATTGATATTCAAGTCAACACCGAAGTGTTGACTACTGGGCAGGTGATACCCTCGGGGACGAAAATTCCACCAGCAGTGGCATCGACCCAGTTGTGTAAATAGTTATCAAAGGTACCAGGATTATAATTTAGTACGACAGACGCGCGTTTTGTCTACATAAGACTCACCAGTGACGCTCATATCAAAGTATTTATAAATCCAAACATGTACAAAGTTAAAGAGCATGACCATATGCTAATATCATGTTTTTCATTCCTTTGTTAGTAAATGTTTTATTGATATATACGTTTTGAATTTTGCTGACAACAAACAATTTAACCTTTGATATTTGATTTAAGATTGATAAATAGTTTATTTTGGTCTCTTTTATTTGCAACATTTAAGTTGCATAGATATCTAATTTTTCAACATAGTTGCACTGTATATGTATTGCACTCTTATTTTTCTTTTCAGACATGCTTCACAAAACCAAATTTTAAGATTACAAATAAATTCAGTTTTTTATCAGTTGATATGTAATACTGAATTTTGTCCTCCATTTCTTAACCTATTTTTATGCTATTGTAGTTTATCATAATAAAAGAATTACTGGTTACCTATTATTGTCAATTTATATGTATTATACCTAATTTTTTTTTAAAGTATACGCTCCATTGCATTTAACACACATATATATAAATATATATATATATTACTCTACGCGGTCAAGGGTATTTATGGTGATATATATATACAACTCGTCTAAACACTAACCCAACAATGTTAGATCTGTAAATTTGCTTTCGCAATTATTTTGTTCTTTCCTTGCCGGGATTCGAACCAATGCTTCTGATATATCGTGATACCGAATCGCCTGCACTGTAGCCGTCCCGCTAGACCACACGACCACATGGGCTATATATATATATACATCAATTGAATTGTTTGTGGAACAAATATTTCGTTCCCACTTTTCTCAAAAAATAAATCAGCAGAAAACAATATCACCATAAATACCCTTGACCGCGTAGAGTAATACCAAATATAGTTGTTCTATAACTCATCATAAGTGAGAAATCTCAAAATCAAATATTTTGTGTTAACCAGTCCATGAAATTTGAAAATAAGGTAAAGAACATTGAACATATGATCGACAGACATTTCATAACATAAGGTATCTGCATACAATACATGAAGCATCCATGTCTTCTATTTTCTGATAATAGATGTTTTCTTTAAATGTCAACTGTATCCTTTTATTGTTATAGTAGCCAATAATTCAACATTATACACATCAAGTAACCAGACGAGTATGGTTATAAATGAGGCTATTAATATTTTGATCAACATTAAACCAACAAGAATATATGAACTGTTTGTTCACAAGTTATAACTCTTCGCTGTCAAGTTATCATGTATTAGTTTGTGATTAAATCATTTCAAGGGGAACCATTAGTAATTAGGCCTAATAGGCCAATGTTTATTAGAATTAGGTTGTATAAGCATTTGCATATCTCATTTCCATGGAGAATATTTAGCCTCGCCCCTCAGTAACAGTCTAATGACTGAAACTAATATTGGCTTACATGTAATTGTTTGTGATTATATCAGTTTTGATGAACTCCTTATGTTAGATCAATGATATTTGGTATGCACATTTTTTTACATTTGCAAGTGCAATCTTTTGCTATTATCTTAGAAATCATTATACTATCTAATATTATCTTGTATCTCATACCACTATTTATCATGTCAGTAAATACAGGTGAGCGACACAGAGAGCCTCTAGTTTATTATTATCTTGAATATTATTATTGATAAAGATAATCTGTAAACAGTAATAATGTACAGGAAAGTAAGACCTTAAAATAAATTAGCATGTCCAAAATTGTCAATTGACCCCTTAGGGAGTTATTGCCCTTTATAGTAAATTTTTAACAATATTTATATATTTTTTTTAATTTTACAAAATATATTCCAATGTAACTACTGGGCTATGTTATTATAGATAGAGGTAGTAACAAGCAACAAGGATGTTTAGTAAAGAATGATTCACTAACACTCACCATCACCAAAACGCAAAACACAATTTTGTAATGAATCCATCTGTTTCCTTTGTTTAATATGCACATAGACCAATGTGAGCGACACAGACTCTTTAGAGCCTCTACTTTTATATAGAACCATGTGGTGCAATTTCATCCATAGGCTCCTTCTAAATTATTAACTGGAAACCATATGTCTTAGGACAATAACGACAAAGCAACTGACAACTTCACATCATACAATCATTTCATACACAACATAGTACTGGGAAACTGACCTTGTTACTAAATTGTAACCTTATTCACTGAATAAGAATATGGAAGAAAGGGTCTACCTTTTGATGTGTTTTTTCCATGTCTTACAGCATGGGATCGATACCTCTGCTGTCGATCACAGAGTGTAGCATCAGGCCAGTAGTCAGGGCGGATTTCTTGATTTATATATTTTTTTTAAATTGTTGATAGAGTTTGTAACCATGGTTTCTACTCCCTCAGGCAAATTTTACTTTTGAACGATTAGGCTATTTTTTAAGATCTTTAGGTTTAAATATTTTCAAAAGTTCCGGTTCCTATATATAGATCTGTCAACATGGCTTACACATATTTTGCTTTGAGCGTTCCTGGTAAAGGTAAATACAGAAAGTATTACAAACCCATGAAATTCACAACGTGTTGTTTTAATTCATTTGTCTGTATCTGTTATAGTTTTCTAGATAATTATCATAAACTATGCAATTTGTCCCACAACAATGATGTTTTAGAGACATAACTCAAATGAGTTCATCTTGGTTTAAAAATTGACAAAGAGAAAATTTCGAAGGATAAAATGTGACTTTTTTGTTGAATTTTTAGAATCTAAGCATAAATTCAAGTTACTTATGTTACCTTTTAGACCATTTAATATCTTCTGAACATGTGTTTTAGTCCCTGTGTTCAGGAAGGTTTCTTCAACACCAGGACCGTTATTTCCATCAAATCTTACGACAATCTGCTCACAAAAAATTATAAAAAAAGAATTATAAATAAACAGTTGACAAAGAGGTAATGTCATGGGTTTTGTATTGTTGAGGATACATGTATAATGTCAATGCTGAAATTAAAAAGGCAATACTTAAAAATGTGACTATGCAAATCATTAAAAGTCAAAGAATCATGACTGAATCTGCAGTGCCTCTATGGAAAAGTGAAATGCCAATAATAATTAATGCTGTAAAAGTTCAAATGTTAATAATGCAAAATATTCAAAGTCGTTGTACCATTGATTGAACGGAGAACACAAACAATCTTTATTGAAATATGATGTACCAATGCTCATATATCTGCAAACAAAACCACTCATAATTCCCCCTAAATATATAAACTGACCCAATCACAAACTAATACATGTAAACTATGCAACAGTTTCAAAGTAAATAGACCATGACTGAGGGGAGGGCAAACTAATCTCCATGGAATTATGATGTGCGAATGCTTATGATTCTCCTCAAACTGACATAATCACATACCAAGACATTTAAAGTAAGAAACAGATTCAAAGTCAACAGACCATGCTTGAGAGGGGCAGAACCCAACAATCTCTTTGACAATGGTGTGTGTCACTGGCCAAAAAACTGCCTACCAAATATAATTGTCCTACAGACTAGTGGTTTACCAACACTTAACAATATCACATTCTTATACATTGTTGATGGTGCTTTTTCACCTTACTAGAGATGAGACAAAAAACAATATATATTTCAAACATGAAAGCACAGCACATCCCTATCTCTTATCGTATGTTTTTTTAAATGTATCAAACAAACAAAATTCATAACTCTGCTAAAGACAAGTAAACAATTTTGATGAAAAAAACTCAAGTAAATGTGTGGAATCGAAAAACAGATTCAAAGTTATACATCGGCATAACTGTAAGTGAATTACCTCTATCTGCAAGTTTACAGAATGAAGGACGGACAAGCGTAGTAGTTCATTTACAAGATGCCTACAATAATAGAAATAAAAGAACAAATAACCAGTGTCCCCCCGCATTGCACATATCTTATATTTCCAAGGGGCATCAATTTCAAAAAAATAATGTCGATCGTCCACCGTTATAGAACTTGCTCGAGATATTGCAGCTATTAGCCTATAGTTTAAGTTTTATAAACATCTGACACGAATTGTACCTATATGAGAGCACTAAGATGGTATTTTCTATAGATTTAATATTTCTAAGAAGCATAGCTATTTAACAAAACAATGTGGATCGGCCACCGTTATAGAACTTGTTCGAGATATTGCTGATATTAACCTATAGTATAAGTTTTATAATAATCTGGTAAGAATTGTGCCCGCGAGAGCAATAACGAGGCCATTTTCGTACAATAAATTCTATATCTCCAAAGAGCATTACTCTTATAAAAAAAAAACGTGAGAGTGCTAAAAATACCGAGTTGATGTACGGACGAACACACGGGCTGACGCAGAGACAGATTGCCGGTATTTTCATGTATCCTACAATGCGCTACGCAGAAGGCTGTTATACTTTATTCCAAAAAAGCAATACAATTTATAGGATACTATGGGGCATTCACATTAGTGTTGAGGGTTTTAATCGTTTTCAGAAAAGGGGATCAGACTTAAATACCGGTAGCCAGCCTATCCTGCAAGTTAGTAATCCAATGGAAAAAAATAACATTTCAACGAGGGCCCATATTGCTCATTTGAATGTGAGACAAAAAGACTGATGCAATTACAAAGCAAGTTGTCAGCTTTAATATTAACATTTTGACAAGAACAGTTAATTTAGGATGTGTTCTCAATTAATATATGTTTTATATTTTAGCACTTTGAACTTAATGGACATTGTCGTAAACAATAGTTTTGACACAAAGAATCATTTCATAATAGCAAATGGAAACTTTGCGAAAACTTTGAGAAAAGCCGACCGTGCAAGGGCTGTATAGCTTGTCAAAGTCGTTAAAAACTTCCATTTGTTGAAAACTTTCTTAATGTTTAAAAAATATGTATTCTGAGAATGATATTTTTTTTGCTAGGAATTAAAGGAAAATTGCTTCATACTATCTATGTCAGGTCTTTTATAGCCACCTATACTGCATGGGTATTTTTTATGTTGAAGGCAGTACAGTTGCATATACATGCTTACTTCCACTTCATGTCAGCTTTGGAGGATAGTTGTCTCATTGATGAGTCTCCTTATTATTTTTTTTTTATAGTAAAACAACTTTGACAGGAGGAAACAATTTGGTATGCATATCATGCCTATATGAGCCAGTCCATGCGAAAAGGTACAAACAGTCCTTTTGATAAACTTTACAGGATACGTTATTAAAGTTTGTTATAATATTTAAAAAAGAAATTTTACCCGAGAAAAAAATACATTAATATAAACATTCATAAAATTGTCAATTCTATCCCGAATTTGTCAATTAAAACATGTAAAACATG
>CM034362.1:94270782-94361708 GCA_019925275.1 Mytilus edulis
AATTTGCTTTCGCAAATTTTTGGTTCTTCCCTCGCCGGGATTCGAACCCATGCTACTGTGATATCGTGACACCAAATCGCCTGCACTGCAGCCGTCCCGCTAGACCACACGACCACCTGGGCTCTCAAAAAAAGAGCTTTCGGTGGGCATGTGTTACCTTTCCACGTCAGTTTTAATCTAGCGGCGTACTACAGTACATGATATATAAGGCATGAAGATGTTATTGTTACAGATCTATATATATATACAATATAAACACGATGTTGACACAATATTATCAACATCGCGATGTATACGATGTAAACGATGTAAACAGAAAGGTATAGACTCTATATATACACGATGTTGACACAATATTATCAACATCGCAATGCATAAGATATGAACGATGTAAACAGAAAGGTATAAACTTTATTTATATATATATATATACAATATAAACACGATGTTGATACAATATTGTCAACATCGCGATGTATACGATGTGAACGATGTAAACAGAAAGCTATAGACTCTATATATATACAATATAAACACGATGTCGACACGATATTGTCAACATCCCGATGTATACGATGTGAACGATGTAAACAGAAAGGTATAGAACATATTGATAGGATACATTGTAAACACAATAACGACACTATAAAGTTGACATTGCGATGTTGACAATATCGACAAAACATCGTGCACTGGACATAGTTCAACTTCTTTGAAAAATGAATATCAGATACAATTTGCACATCTATTTTTTATTCGAAAGAGCAGCGCAAATTTTCATCGGCCTCAATCCAATGTATAATTGTAAAGTTTTAGCTTAAAACCAAAAAAAAAAGAAAGAAGATTTTTTAGAATTAATATGCAAAATTTCACCAACATTTCTTATATGTATTATATGCACATTTACTATGCAAAAATTCACTGGCTTATACTTTTGGAGGAACAAAAACTGACAGACATACACAATAGAAATTATAGGGCTATCCCATCCACGATGCAGGGCACTGAACATTTATGAAAATATACAATACACAAATGGAAAAATATCTTTATATGACTCTATATTTGAAGGTGTGCTACTGCATTTAGTTTGTCAATATTATTGAAGTTCTAAAGATAATTGGTAAAATTAATATCATTGCACACGCTGAAATAACTCATCTGCTTTACTGATCATTGATTTTATGTTGCAAGACTAAAATATAAAGGTGTAACTAAAAGCATCACATAAACTCAGATCAGATAAATGCTGTCAGACAGACACATACACTTTAACATTTACCAATGAACCATGAAAATGAGGTCAAGGTCAGATGATACCTGCAAGACAGACATATACACTTTACAACCATTCCATAAATCAAATACAGTTGACATAATGCTTTATATAGTACTTGAGAAACAGACCAAACCACAAAAATTGAATATTTACAAATGAACCATGAACATGAGGTCAGGATCAGATGATAACTACCAGACAGACATGTACACCAAAACCTGCCAGACTGAATGTACCCATTATAGTCATTCCAAACACCACAAATAGTTGCCCTTCTACTTTCACAGCTACTTTTGCATAGGTACTGTTTATGAACCAAAAATCTGTAATACTGGAAATCTACTTTGTGTCTGGGACTAGCTATTGTGAAAGTGCGTACAATGCATGTTTCCCTATAATAAATATTTCTGATGACTGGAGCATAACTTATCTAAAAATAATTGATGACACTATGTTTTCGAACTTGTCCTTGACACCACTGATATAAACCTGTGATATGTAAGTTTCATAAAAATCTGGCAAGAACAGTTCGGATGAGAGGGCTAACGATGCAATTTTCTATAGGATTGATATTTCCAAGGGGCATAACCCTTTTTTAAATTGCACTGATTTTCGAACTTGTTCGAGACAAATCTAATATAATTCTATGATGTAAGTTATATAAAACTTGGCAAGAATTAAACATGCAAGAGCACTAACAATACTGGGGGACCCAGTATTTATATGTCCCCCACGCCCAAAATGCAGGTTTTAATTATTGTAAGACCTGTCTTGTGCAATCTCAGTTGTATTCGTATTTCTTCCCTTTGGAAACAAAACCATGTTTTTATTCGAAAAAAAACCATGGTCTGCACATGATTGATGTCGGCAGCTTCAGATGTATTTTAAACAACGCCAGATATCAAAATTGACGGGTGTTCTTACTAGGAAATTAAATCAGCTAATTATAAAAAAACTTATTGTAAATGGAAAGTCTTTTAAGCAAATGACCAAATCAAAAGCTTTAACAACACATCAAGCGAATAGATAACAATTTCACACTTGGTGCAGGCATTTATTCTAGGCTTTATGTACAAAATGGTGGATTAAACCTGGTTTTATAGCTAGCTGAACCACTCACATGTATGCCAGTCGCATGTTACTCCATGTTAGTTCTAAAAATGATTTTACATGTATCTGTATATTTTTTATCCTGAAATGTTTGATTGTCTACATTATTTTGGTTTTTTCAAATCAAAATGGCTGCTTTTTGCACGTGTATTATAGGTACGTTTATAAGTAGCAAAGTTCTGAATTCCCTTTTAGAATCAAAATAGTTGTAACATACTCCATGCTCATTTTAACATGGATAGGCATTATATTTTAGAAATGTTATCCTGAGCTTTGGTGAGGATAAGTGTAGATATATTAGGAATTTTATCACGGTGTTGTTTACCAAGCGAAATTAGCACGGCATATTAGAAATGTAAATATCTTAAACCTCGCTATCCATCTGCATAAAGCTATTGACATATGCAATGCCTACCCACATGAAAATGAGCATACAGAATGGAATGAAAAAAATATTTCTTAAATAAAACCATAGCAAAAGTTTCTTAAATTACAAATTGCAAATGGATTTTGCACAGTAAGTATTGGCTATAACAGCTTATTTACATGAAACAAATGAGAAATTTCATTAAAATTGGCATTGTAGTTTTAGATAGACAGGACATATGATGGAAAGTGATGGCAAATTTCACATTTATTTAAATTTCAGAAAATATCTTACTTCTTTTACTGTTTGAACAAATTGTTGATATTGATGTGAATCCATGTTTGTAGCTTTGATGATCTTTTTATACCAAAACTGAAGCCTATATAAATCTGCTGCTAATCTGGAATCATGGCTCTCTGGTTCTGTATCTGAAATTTCTACAGCTTTAACCATAGAAATTAATGTAACCATTGTCTGGAATCCTGGTCTGTTTGTTAGCTTGGATACTGTGGTTTCTGTAAGATAAAATGTCTTTCAATTGTTTTTAGCCTAGTTCCTGTTTATAAAAACCTGTGATGCTACCTATATTGACATTTTAATTTGGGGGATTCGTGGGATGTTGTCATAATTGTGTCTATTAGTTATGCAACCGTTTTATGAAACATGTTGCGCAGAAATAGTTAATCGTTCTTGAGCCCCAACCTGTCTTGATAAGCATGGGTGTTACACAGTTAACTGGCTTATGTTGTGTATCCAATACATATTGTCATTGGTGATAATCAGAGAACAGAAACAGTCAACCTCCTCAGAGCTCCAAATCGGCTAGGAAAGTATGTACATAATTATTTAAACCTCGGTAAAATTTACATCTGATTTTCTCACTTTTCTTTGCAATGTTTTTTATGAGATCACATACAACTATGCCATCAGTGGTTCATATATGTCTGTCATAATTCTTTTTTGTTTATTATCTGAGAGTTGATAAAAAGTAAAATTACAAAAATACTGAACTTTAATAGAGGAAAATCAATTCGGAAAGTCCATAAGCAGATTGCAAAATCAAATAACAAAACACATAAAAAACGAATGGCCAAGAACTGTCCTATTCCTTACTTGGTACAGGCATTTTCAAATGTAGAAAATGGTGGATAAATTTACTTGTTTGATCTATTTTTTTACCATATGGTGTGGTGTTGACGAAGGCTGTACGGTGATCTTTAGATGATCACATGTACTTCCATATCTTTTGTCTATGTTCCAAAAGTCTCATTAGTTATTATATGTTGTGTTAATTCAGCATAAATTCAGGAAATTACCTGTTTCAAGTAACTTTAATTCATCTTTTGTAACATCTATTGATTCCAAGTCAGAAGCAAGCTTCGCATTGGTAGATTCTTCATTAAGAGCCTCCACAAAAAACTGATAATCTTGTTTACTTCTAATTTTGTCTATTAGTTTTCTATTTATTTTGGCTTGTACCCCACTGATATTTATTTCTGCACGATCGTCAGGAACTAAAACTCCCTTTGTTATTAATGAATCAATGATACTTTCTGTATTAGACACATTCTGAATCAAATTGTGGTAGTTCTTTTGTAACCTGACTGAATGCAACCCTGTAACTAAATCAAAGAGAAACAATTTACTGTCATATCAAATAGAGCTTTGATTATTTTTCTTTAAAATTTGGATTGATATTAAAACATTTACAAAAAATTAAACACACTGTTATGCAATTAATTTTATTTGACCTTTACTCTGAAACAGGGGATATAATACAAGAGACTATCATGATAAAGATCTTGCATTAAAAGACATCTACACCTTACAATTATTTCATACAGCAGATATAGCTGACCTATTGCTATTATTATTTGGAAAACAGACCACAACACAAGCACTTGACATTGATCAATGTACCATGAAAAGAAGGTCAATATCAGATGAAACGAGCAATACTAACATGTGAACTTTACAATCACACCAAACACTTAATTTAGTTGACCTATAGCTTATAATACACAGTTAGATTCAGCACACATTTTAAGAACCCTTAATAATACAATGTCAGTAGAAAGCAGACAAAATTTAATTGTTTGACCCTTTCGTCCTTAAATTGGAACAATTTGAAAACAAGGCCAAAAATTAAAAATCTAAACAAAAATTAATTTTGGAACCTTTTGACCATTTGACCAATGAAAATAAATAAAACATTTATTTTACCCTTCTTTTTTGGTTTAAAATATTCTCTAGATTTCTGGAAATCCTAAATTAGTTTAATATGCAGCATATTTATCCCCAATTTTCAATGCAAACTCATAGACAAAGTTAATTTAGCTAAAACTCGTCAAAATATCATTGGTATATTGTTCTCTGTCACCCAAAACTTCATTTCTGCAAATTTGTTGGTTATTTGAAGTAAACAATAACAAAATGTGTCGAATTAGTGGTAGTTGGATGCATCTTCTTTATTTGAGGGAGTAAAATGGTGGTCTGACATCATAGAGACATACAAGTTTTTCAACAGTTTTTTTTATTTTGCTTTTATATTCCTAATCCTTTGTCAATTCGTAGTAAAAGGAAATGATATTTGAGCATAATGTGACTTATACTGGAAAATTCACTGCTAAACTAACTGTAATAATGTATGACATAAAAAACATCAGACTTCAGGAACATAAACTTTCAATAACAATTTCAATTTTGCTTGATTTTTACTGGTTCTCCTACTGTTTCTACAACTTTTACAATTAGTTGTAAATTTGTAAAAATCAAAGGTATTGAAGTATCAAGAAATATTAAGCGACCACTTTTATCATCAGGTGTCAGTAGTGGACTATTAGTTGATTAATAATGCAATTATGGTCATTATCCAATTTTTACTATCAGTCAATACAATTTGAGGTAGAAAACTTCCATTTGAGACAATTAATGGGATTGTGTGGAATTTATGAAATGTTTATATTATGCTATGTTATCTGCAAAATACATGGAATGATGCAATGATATAAGAAATAAAAATCGAATAATTTCATAAAATCTTCATGACAACAGTTTGTTTTGGTAGTAAACATTGTAAACAACCTATATTGTAATGTTTGATACGTTTGTAGCAAAATTTCAAAGGGATCCATGTTCTTATACTCTAAATTATTGTCTGGAAAGTAGAAAAACCTTGTGCATTTGGCCCTTTCTTACTAAATAGTTTGGGTCACAAACCCAACCCATCAATCAATTTCACCCTCCCTTATATTTAGAGATTATTACATTTTTACACAATTTATTGTCTGGAAGCAAGATAAATACTTGTTGTATTCATCCAATTTCTAATTATTTTTAGTTCGTTTATGTGTGTGTTACATGTTAACGTTGTTTTTCTGTTGTGTCGTTTGTTTTCTCTTATATTTGAGTGTGAATTCACATTACTATAAGACGTGTCACGGTACTTTTCTAACCCAAATACATTTATTTGGTTTTGATGTTATATTTTTTATTCTCATCGGATTTTGTCTGATGCTTTGTCCGTTTCTGTGTATGTTACATTTTAATGTTGTGTCGTTGTTCTCCTCTTATACTTAATGCTTTCCCTCAGTTATAGATTGTTATCTGGATTTTGTTTTTTTTCCATGGATTTTCAAGTTTTGAACAGAGGTATACTACTAACTCTGGCCTTTGTTAGTCTTGTATGATTTTTAATTTTAGTTTCTTGTGTATAATTCGGAGTTTAGTATGACGTTCATCATCACTGTACTAGTATACATATGGTTAAGGACCAGGTGAAGGACACCTACGGGTGCGGGAATTCTCGCTACATTGAAGACCCATTGGGGGCCTTCGGCTGTTGTCTGCTCTATGGTCGGGTTGTTGTCGCTTTGACACATTCCCCATTTCCTTTCTCAATTTTACTGTTGCCTTTATTTAGTTAGGACAATAATCATTAAAATAAATTCCAACCTTTCTTTTGAGGTAAGGAACCTTGTGATACAATTTCATAGAGATCCATACACTTGTAATCACGTATTGCCTGGAAACCAAATGACTTTGACCAACCGCGAATACCAAGAATGTGATAACAGTATACGGTCATATGCAAATCAAAGTATCATTGACCGTGATCACATTATCAAAGTATCATTGTAAAATAAATAGATACCCATCAGATTTAAAATTTCTTACATACATGACCTTGTACATTTGCTTGTTGGAAAAAAAATACTCACTGCATGGTTTAACTCTAGACTGAGGAACAACTTTCAGATGTGAAAATTGTTGACTTTCCATACATTCTATCAGATCTTTAGAACAAGTAGGAGACTCCTTAAGAACTTCTAATAATACACTGTAGGAATCTTCTTGTCTTTGTATTAGAAGGTCTAAGATACATTTGTTGCGGTCAGATTGTCTGGGATAGTGTCCTATTTCTTCTCTGTCTTCTTTCCTTAGAATACATTTGGAAATCAAAAGATCAAGGACCTCATTATCTAGAATGGTGTCTTGTATTATCTGGTCATAGAAATGGTATATTCTGTGGTGAACTGGAAAAAGAAAAAAAACCTGTGGTAACCATGCCAATCTAGGTAGATATTAATAACAGTTTTGTCCACTATGGTGTCCTGTTTTATATTCTCATATGAGCTTGTTCGAATAGAAATCAACCGTATGCAACTTTCTTCACAATACAAGAGGAGCAATATACCCTATTACCCTATTACGCTTACAATCTTCCATGTATATTTTTTATTTTACCAATTTTGGGTTGGTGACCTATGATGTCATTTCATCCAATTTCCAAAGAATTATAAAGGTTAACAGACATGTCAATATAGCTGCAAATATTACTGCACAAAAACATATAGGTAACCTATGTCTAATGTATCTAAAAAATTGTGCTTTTAATTTAAACATGTTTCCATTTTTCCAGGTCTGTGTTGTAACATTTTTTATAATGAATATTACCCAATTTTGTCGTTTTTGAAAACTACTTCAAAGTCAAATACATGTAAATTGAATTTATTGCTTGAAATGCAAAATCGGCTGATTGTTTTAATTTATAGATCTGCAAATTATGGTCATGTCTGAAAACAGAGTTGGCAGTTGTCAATTAACTTGCTTCTTCCCTTATTCTTTCTTTTCCTGCACTTTATGACAAATCTTCATTTTAGAATGTGTCTGTGTTAGATTGATAATGTACCTCTGAACTTGCTGAGTAATTCCCATTCCTCTGAACTGAGTTTTGTCTTTAGTTTATCTTTATTAATATAAATAGCTTGGACCAAACCACCTTTATACTCTCTGTTAATGAAGTCTTCAATAGCCCTTGGTACAGTATAGAGAACAGTAAAGGCTGCTTGTAAAAGGTTTTCTTCTTCTCCTTGTATTCTGTAAATATAAATACCGTAAGACGTTCCCCTCTTAAGCCTCACAACAGATCGTACAATTTTGTTGTCGTGGAAGATCTATAAAATTGTTTTCGCGGCGCTGTCGTGCAAAATGTCAAAAAATATGTCGAGTGGTCACATCAGCTACGACATGTCCACGATGGGTAAACGACAGAAAACAATTGCAATTGTTCTGTCATAAGTTTGTCGCAAGTCGGTCGGTCGTGCGACAGTCGTACGACAATCGTGAGTTGTTTGGGCTATTTTTTGCAGATTATCATGTCATTGGATACGCGTGTTACTATCGTGCTACTGTCGTGGGTAACTTGCGCGTTTGACTACGAACTACTAGTTTATAAAGAAGGCCCGACATTCAGCGTGCCATTTGTCATTTGCTTTCGATATTGTTCAGTGTCATTATACACGATGTTTTTCGTATTAGTTTATATTTATTCTTCAGCGATTTTAAACCATTCGATTCATGGCCTAACCCGCCAACGTCGGGCGTATCGCTGGTTCCTATACTGTTCACGGTCTCGCATCAACGCTAACAAGACCATATTTTGCTCTCGTTGGAGTCAGGCAAGGCGCCTATTAAGTAGGGCCAAGCGTTATCATTCTGGTAGAATAGCCATCCCCTTCTCCCGCCGAATTGTCTTCTTCTAAATAAAACGAAATAATGGTGCACGACGATCGTACCACTGTCGTACGATAGATAATCAATATTGTGCGAGCATTCTACGAAATGTGGTATTCGTGAGACAATCGTTCGACTGTAAAACGAGTGTCTTGCGACAGTCGTGAGATTATCGTACGACAGTCGTTCGATTGTTTTTGTTAAAATTGTTCATGTGTGTACCCACGACAATGTGTTTAATTGCACGACCGTCCCACGGCTGTGGTAAAGCGCTCTCATGAAAGCCACAAGACAGTAACACGACAAAAATCGTAAAGCAAAAAAGGTGCATGTCCAATTTTCGTCCCACGACACACGACAGCGCCACGTTGCTCAAAATATCGTGCGACTGTCATGCGAATGTCGTACGACGATCACAAATGACCCGCGATTTAACCAAATATCATGTCGATTGCATAGATGTGTCGTGGGTTCATTGTGACTAGTGCTTTAATGTAATCAACGACTAACCATTGGTATGCAAATTAGTCAGTCGTTTCAATTTCAATAGAGCATTACATAGTGGGCAGGGCCAAATTATCTCTAAAAATGAATAGTGCAAATGCTAATACAACTGCATACCAAATATCATGGATTTACCATTAGTGGAGGGCCTTTAAATCGCAAACTTTAACATGTAAAATAAAGTCATATAAAACGAGTTTTTTGTAATTTGATTTTTTGATTATTTATAATATCTGAACTTATATATGCATATATACTAAACAAAGTTCTGTATACATATACTAATATTTATAACAACTGCAATGTATCTATGACGTATTATCGACTAATAGTATTTCATTCAGTGATTGCTGATAGGAAATTTTATTTATTAAATCCGAGATTAACAAATAAGGATTTTTTTTTATTCCAGGCATAGATTACCTAAGCTGTACTTGGCACAATTCCTGTGGAATTATGGGTTCTCAATGCTCGTCAACTTAGTACATGTTTGGTCTGATTGGGATCTGCTAAGTCTTATGTAGACGAAATGCGCGTCTGGTGTATTTAATTGTAATCCTAGTATTTTTGACAACTAATTAAACACGGAGCAAATAACAAATAAACTCCTCATAGATACCAGGACTAAATTTAGTATATACGTCAGACGCGCGTTTCGTCTACAAAAGACTCATCAGTGACGCTCGAATCCAAAAAAGTTTAAAAGGCCAAATAAAGTACGAAGTTGTAGAGCATTGAGGATCACAATTCCTAAACGTTTTGCCAAATACAGCTAAGGTAATCTATGCCTGGGGTAGAGGTATGATCGAAGTTTTTATATTTTCTATGTCTTTCAATTTGTTAATTACACTTTTCCTTAACACTTGTAAAATGATTCATTGCATGAATTTTTTTTTAAGAATCTTTTATTTCTTATAAAAGAGGGACGGTCAAACTCATAAATCGAAAATAAACTGGCAACGTTTGGCTAAAAAATGAGAGGAGACAAATAGACAAAAAATAGAACACATGACACAACATAAAAAAGAGGACGAAAGATACTTAAGGGACAATCAAAATCATAAATCGAAAATAAACTGACACGCCATGATTAACATAGAAAACTAGTGAATAAGCAATATGAACCCCATCTAAAACTAGGGTTGATCTCAGGTGCTCCGGAAAGGGTTAGCAGAATCTGCTCCACATGTCGCACCCGTCGTGTTGCTTATGTTAAAACAAATCCAGAATAGTCTAATTCGGTAGGTCACATTCATAGAAGGGAAGGGGATTGTAGAAACGGTAAGGAACATATCCGATATCATTTGTGAAACGGTTATTCCATAACGGTCAACAAACTCGTGATAGTGTTGAAAAATTTACGAAAGGATGATTTGAATTTCACCATTTGGACCTCGTGGTTTAATAAATTTCTTGTGAGCAGCAACCTTCTATCAAGAAAACCATGATCGGAAATGCAAGCACGGGAATATCGTATCAATTATAACCTTCCAGTGCACGTTTGTTTACATTTTTTAACAGTCTTTTAACTCGCACTGGGACGGTTCAGTGACTAGAGTTCTAACCCCGGCGTATTAGTGTAAGGGAAGACAATAATACAATGTCCATGTGACCTCCAGATAACTTCTTAAGTCAATGACAGGAATGACAGGGCTAAATTACCTCTATGGAAATGATTCATGCTGAAACTAATATACAACTAAATACCAAATATCATTGATTTATTATTTGTGGTTCACTTACTGACTATATGTAAATTAAACAGATTGTTGACGATGCTGCCAACAAGGACTCCAAGCGATATGATGAGTTAAGCTTATTTCAACTCATTTTTATAGTTGTTCTCATGTCTTGCTGTTACACCACTGTCCAAGTTTAGGGAAGGGATGCACACTCACAAACATGTTAACATCGCCACATTCTTTATCTGCCTCTTGTTCAGTGATTGTTTTTGCGTCACGTTTGTAATAAATTGTTTTGTTATAAATTAGGTAGTTAGTTTTCCGAATCGAATTGTTATATAGTTGTCATGTCGTGCCATTTATAGCCGACGATGCAGTATTGTTGAAGGCTGTACGATGCATAGTTTTGCCTACATCCACTTAATATAAGCCTTTGATGGGTAATTGTTTCATTTATGTCATACCATATCGCCTTATTTTTTTATAAGTTACACCCTAAACACAGAACCCCCCCCCCCCCAAAAAAAAAAACCAAAACAAAACAAAACAAAAAAAACAAAAAACAAAAACAAATGTACATGTTCTACTTTGTTTCTCTGACTGTAATACATGTTCATGTCCTTTAAAATTTGAAAAAGTTTTAGGTTTCTCCTCTTAAATTGTCTTAGGACTAGTTAATACTATTTGATCTAGTACCTGTGTGAACTCTGCTAAATTGTGATTATTCAATTGTTATGCAGTGATTTGAAAAATTAGGAACTGTTTTTAATTTTTATTATAATTTTAAAATGTGTACTTTTCTTTTCTTCTCAGTAAAATACTGTTATAAATGGGTTCATCACACTTGTCTATATCATACGGTACTTTGAATGATGAAGCGTTGAGATCTGTCACTACAGAAGGTTATCACTACATTACTAATGTTAATTGTTCCGTTTGTAACCAACACTTTAATCCCTGGTATATAAAGTAAAACAACTTACGGTTGAACTTCAATCGATGGGATATGTGTACTTCTCTGTTCTAATTCTGTAATACAAACAATAAATAATCATACTTTTAATCTAATTTTACAAAGTTACATATTAGTTTGCAATAACTCAAGATTTGAAGAATATAGCAAAACATATTGAAATTCTTTTCTTGATCAATACACCATTTGCCTAACAAATATTATAAAAATAACAAAAACTTTGATAGTCATATATAAAACATAATGGCCATTGTTGGTTCCAATCCCATGAGAAGTGTCAGAGGACAAACATTATTATAAAGCTAAGGGATTATATGATAGATGACAGTTGACTGAAGTATACACTGGATAAAGATAATCTCGACGTTTTGAGTAATGTTCTTCTCTTTCTATTAAGTCTATCATCATGATTATAAGTTTCAAGATATCTATGTTATCCTGATGTTTCTAAAATTAACATGTTGTTGGGTTATTGAAGAAGTTAGGTACAATTTATATACAAGATATTCCAAGAACCACACTGATAATTTTTGTTGTAGAATGAAATAAACGTTTTAGAGGGAATGACTTTAAAGATTTTTTTAGATGACTTTAGGTTGAGATTTGAAATTGTTGTAATGACTTTAACTAACTCTTTTTGTCTTTGTAAAGAAAATATATAACATGAAAAAATACCTGTCTGAGAACTGCATATTGACTGTAAATCTGTCGGACTATTTTGAGATGGATCCTTGTCGGCCTCATCTACTGACTGGACCACGTCATCACCAGATTCTGTCAATCTCAACAGAGACCTGTATATGGTGTCTGCTTCATCTACTGACTGGACCACATCTTTACAAGATTCTGTCATTCTTAACTGAGAATTGTTTATGGTATCTGTCTCATCTACGGACTGGACCACATCTTTTTGACACTCTGTCATTCTCAACTGAGACCCGGCTATGGTCTCTGCTTCGTCTAGTGACTGGACAACATCTTTACAAGATTCTGTCATTCCCATCTGAGAACTGTCTACGGTGTCTGCCTCATCTATTGACTTGGCCACATTTTTACGAGATTCTGTCATTTTCAACAGAGACATGTCTATGTTGTCTGCCTCATGTACCAACTGGACCGCATCCTTACGAGACTCTGTCGTTCTCAACTGAGAATTGTCCATGTTGTCTGCATCATCTTCTGACTGCACCACATCTTTACAAGATTCCGTCATTCTCAAATGAGATCTGCCTATGTTGTCTGGCTTGTATACTGATTGGACACACTGTACATCTGGCGCTGTGTATTTGGGTTGTGACATATACTTGTTTTCTACATTCAAATAAAAAGGCAAGATAATAAAAGTACTGAGTAACAAAGTTACGACCTTTTGGTGAAATCATGATCTTATTATAATTAGTGATATAAAGACTTGCAATTAATATATTAAGAATTGATGTCAACACTTACTCATTTATAGTAGTTAGATCAATACAAATATTATATAAATTAATAAAACAATATTCTTCTTTTGGTGAACTTTGAAATTGTCCCAATTTTTTATAATGTTGTCCTTTAACTGTAGATCATTTACCATTTAACAGATTTGAGATATCTATTGTCGTTTAAGGGATAATGCAGTTTGAAATTTTGCGAGCGGCGGCATGTTTTTCTGAATCAACAACAGCTTACCACTTAAAATGTTTAAGAAATTGAAGAGGTTAACATAGTTATATGTTTGACCAAATACCAAAAACATTCCATTTAAAAAAAACCACCAAAAAATCATTTTGAAATTTTCATGTTTTGCATTGACTTTGTAAATTTCATAACTTCTATTTACATCGTTGATATTGCATCATTTTTGGCACTTTGTCAAATGGGGTCATCTGATATATCAAATTGAAGGTCTCAATAAACTCTACTTAAAAATGAAAACTTTAAACCTCTTTTTCATCCCAGGCGGAAGGGTGGGGTCATTTAGTGCAAAAATTCAAATTTCTCAGATGGTAAGGTTGTCGCATATCAAATGAAAGAACATAAAGCGTACATTTCAAATTTCAAATTGACGTCCCCCAAAAATTGGTTGGATGGGGTCATTGAGTGCAAAAAATAAATTTTTCTTTTACTATAGGGTTGTTGTATATCAAATGAAAGGTCATGATGTGTACTCAATAATGACGACTTCAGTATGTATATTAATGAAATTTATCCTGCTGAACTTACTTTAAATAAAGCTAATACTAACAATGACCACTGCCCTTTCCTCGATCTTGATATCTATATCACTAACGGAAAGCTCAATACTAAAATTTATGATAAAAGGGATGATTTTTCATTTCCTATCGTTAATTATCCGTTTTTAGATGGTGACGTTCCCTTGTCACCATCTTACGGTGTTTATATATCTCAACTTGTACGATTCGCTCGTGTACGTAACAATGTTTTAGATTTTAACGAGAGAAATTTATGTATTACTGAAAAAATATTACACCAGGGTTTTCGATATCACAAACTAGTCAAAACATTTACTAAATTTTATCATCGGTATAAAGAAATCATTCGTAAATATAGCTCAACATGCAGACTTCTTATACGTTCAGGTATTTCACATCCAATTTTTTATGGAAATATTCTTTATAAAGCACAAAGGTGTCAGTATTCTCCTCAGAAACTTACAAAACCTTTGAATAGACTTATTAAGAAGGGATATAATTACGATACTGTTGTCAAGTCATTAAAGATTGCATATTTTGGCGTTAATATTGAGTCACTGATAAGGTCTTTGCGTCGGAACTAAACACATTTATTCTAAAAACAGTTGTTGGCATGACACGGGTTATGTTCTTCTCATATATGTTATGATGGTATGATACTAAACCCCTAACGGGAAGGATTGTGCCTGATATTCATATGATGAAATCATAATCTTTCAGTCAGTTTAATTGAAGTCTGGAGCTGGCATGTCAGTTAACTGCTAGTAGTCTGTTGTTATTTATGTATTATTGTCATTTTGTTTATTTTCTTTGGTTACATCTTCTGACATTAGACTCGGACTTCTCTTGAACTGAATTTTAATGTGCGTATTGTTATGCGTTTACTTTTCTACATTGGTTAGAGGTATAGGGGGAGGGTTGAGATCTCACAAACATGTTTAACCCCGCCGCATTTTTGCGCCTGTTCCAAGTGAGGAGCCTCTGGCCTTTGTTAGTCTTGTATTATTTTAATTTTAGTTTCTTGTGTACAATTTGGAAATTAGTATGGCGTTCATTATCACTGAACTAGTATATATTTTTTTAGGGGCCAGCTGAAGGACGCCTCCGGGTGCGGGAATTTCTCGCTACATTGAAGACCTGTAGGTGACCTTCTGTTGTTGTTTTTTTATTTGGTCGGGTTGTTGTCTCTTTGACACATTCCCCATTTCCATTCTCAATTTTATTTGAAATATCAAATTCCCAACCTCCAAAAAATTGGTTGGATGGGGTTATTAAGTGCAAAAATCAAACTTTTTAGAACATGGCGTTGTCGCATATCAAATGAAAGCTCATCTACCATGTGTTACATATATCATACTTCCGATCTCAAAAATGTAGGCGGATGAGGTCATTAAATGTAAAAAGCGAAAAGTTTCAGAAGGTATGCTTGTCATATATCAAACGAAAGGTCGTACAAAGTACATTACGAAAACATTACTTTTACAGGAAAGACCTTTCAATTGTTTTACAAACAATTGAGATACTAGTTTTTTTTTATAGTTTACGTCTAGATATCACGAATCTATATATTTCAATTGTCTTGCTATCATAAATATATAAACTTCTTACTCTTTAAATCATTGTGCTTTGCTCGGTGATAATTTTAATTATGTAGGTCAAATTCAAGAGAAAGAAGACGGGATTGCGGTTACAGAAACGTAACTTTTTCATCGTCATCTATGAAACAATCGTTATAGCGATCTTAAAATTTTCGAATGGATGTATTCAATTTCACCACTTTAAATATTGGTGTAACAACTTCCTTGCAAGTAGCAACCTGATGTATATCTTTAAACTTGGAAATATATACTCCATATGCACATTCTATTGAAATGTTGCTACATAGAAATGGAAAGTTACAACTGAGAAGCTTAAATCAAATCTTAATCAAATTTGTATTCTCAATTGATCAGGTATGTTGCTATTGAAGATTTTCGAATCACAGAAATGCCGAAGTTCAGGCGTACACTTATAAAAAGCATTGATACACCTCTAACTGTGCGAAATTGCATTATTGTCCTAGTTTCAGTCTTTGAGTTGTTGCGTTTACAAAGTGTACTTTTTTATAGACCAATTTTGAAACAGAATTAATATGCATTTCTTCATATAATATTAAACAAATGTAATACATTTCATTGATATCATACCAAATATTGACTAATGAATCTAAACTATTAACTAAAATTGTTGACGGACAGACAAACAAAGTATAACATAATTGATGACGGACAGACAAATAAAGTGTGACTTAAATTGATGACGGACAGACAAACAAAGTATGACTTAAATTGATGACGGACAGACAAACAATGTGTTACTTAAATTGATGACAGACAGACCAACAAAGTGTGACTTAAATTAAAAACGGACAGAAAAACAAAGTGTTACTTAAATTGATGACAGACAGACCAACAACGTGTGACTTAAATTAATGGCGGACAGACAAACAAAGTGTGACTTAAATTGATGACGGACATACAAACAAAGTGTGACTAAAAATTTTGACAGGCCGACAAAAAAAGTTGACTTAAATTCATGACGGGCAGACAAACAAAGTGTGACTTAAATTCATGACGGACAGACAAACATAGTGTCAATTAAATTGTTGACGGACAGACAAACACATAATATATTCAAATGTCATAGTGTTTGATATGTTACTGTTAGTGTTGTTACTACAAACAGTGAATATGTTTATGGCAATAAAATATTTGACATTTGTATTAACAATCAGTTTTCTTTGAGAATTTTAGCTAGACACTTTATCCACTAGTATACAATGTATATGCTTTTAATATTAAATATAGAATTATGATGAGCTACAGTGTTAATTTCAATTTATACTTATTAAAAGAATTTCACCAATGACACCATTAGCGTCAGGAAATTATTTTTCAATTGCTTCAGACATTTCTTAATAGTTGTCTCATTTTCGAGTTGACTTGATCGTCAGTTTGCAAAGAGTTTTGATCAAACCGGTGCTAGAAGCTGTCTTAAATTCGTACTGAGTTGAGGATTTTTCTGCTTCGTGTTGAAGGACTTAATATTATTTTGATAACAGCTAGAAAGGCAATGTTTCTTTATTATTTGCTGTGATTTTGTGTCCAGGTTGGATACCTGTACCTTTGTCAGATATCATTTTGACTGATTTATTTCCACGTATCCACTTACCATTTTAAAAACCCTTATTGTATGAGACAAAAATAATTTACCTTTCTTTCTTTTTCTTTTATATCTTTTATACCAAAAATAAATGGTTATCACCACTGACACTAATATCACAACTCCAGTTGTCAAAGCAGCCCTAGAATCCATTACACCTCAGGTCGTAAACAGTATCCTGTAATATAAGTAGTAAACCTGTATGACAGTTGTACATTTTTTTTTCATTTTTTTGAAGGTAAGAACACTGCATAACTTTATTGTATCTCTATGCTTAGTACCGGTGTATAGATAACCTTTATCAGGGAAGTAAAATAAATGGTGTGTGTGTGTTCATGGGACACAGATGATGCCCCGCTTGCATTACATGTTATTAAGGGACATACCTCTAGAACTGTAAAAGTGAGGCTACTCAAACTTGTACTTAACCTGAATTTTGTGGTATTTACCATGGTTTATACGTTTAGTAGTATTTATTTACACCACCAGAAGAATTACATCTGAGAGAAAATTGCTCGAAAAAGCAGAAAAAAGTAACTTCAAGAATAGTATTATGACACAATAACAAATTAAATATACAATAACATTGAGAAAGGAAATGGGGAATGTGTCAAAGCGACAACAACCCGAACATAGAGCAGACACCAGCTGAATGCCACCAATGGGTCTTCAATGTAGCGAGAATTCCCGCACCCGTAGGTCTCCTTCAGCTGGCCCCTAAAAACATGTATAATAGTACAGTGATAATGGACGTCATACTAAACTCCAAATTATACACAAGAAACTAAAATTAAAAATCATACAAGACTAACAAAGGTCAGATGCTCCTGACTTGGGACAGGCGCAAAATTGCGGCGGGGTTAAACATGTTTATGAGATCTCAACTCTCCCCCTATACCTCTAGCCAATGTAGAGAAGTAAACGCATAACAATACGCACATTAAAATTCAGTTCAAGGGAAGTCCGAGTCCGATGTCAAAAGATGTAACAAAAGAAAATAAATAAAATGACAATTATACATAAAAGACAACAGACTACTAGCAGTTAACTGATATGCCAGCTCCAGACCTCAATTAAACTGATTGAAAGATTAGATCTTCATCATATGAATATCAGGCACAATCCCTCCCGTTAGGGTTTAGTATCATACTATCATACAATATATGAGAGGAACATAACCCGTGTCATGCCAATAACTGTTTAAAAAAAATTATAAATGTGTTTAGTTCCGATGCAAAGACCCTATAAGTCAATCAATCTTAAAGCCAGAATATGCAATCTTTAATGACAACAGTATCGTAACTATCTCCCTTCTTAATAAGTCTGTTTAAAGGTTTTGTAAGCTTTTGAGGTGAATACTGACATGTTTGTGCTTTGTAAAGAATATTACCGTAAAAGATTGGATGTGAAATACCTGAACATATAAGATGTCTGCATGTTGAGTTATATGTACGAATTATTTCCTTATTCCGGTGATAAAATTTAGTAAATGTTTTGACCAGTTTGTGATATTGAAAACCCTGGTGTAATAATTTTTCAGTAATGAATAAATTTCCCTCGCTAAATACGATGTTACATACACGAGCGAATGTATTTTTTTGAAATTGCAAATATCTCATTGCATTGACAATGATATTATGTTAAAAAAAAAATATACAAACATATTTAGTTTGCATGTGTTTTAATAAAACCAATGCCACAAAACGATATCATATTTGCATTTTATCTAAAATATTTGAAGATGTGAGAGAAAACTCTAAACATGGGTAAAACATGTCATTAAATAATGTTAACTGCATTGAGTGAACTGACAATTTCGAGCGTACACTTATTTATAGATTTTGTGCTGTTGATCATTTTTACTTATTTATGTTTCTATCTACTTATCATGTTTATTAGATAGTTTCGTTAACTAGAGGAAAAAAAGCCAACAAAATGATAAAATCTTCATTATAGACAATCCTTGCACTGAACCACACGCCCACCATCCCTCGCTTATAAAAAGAGATAAAGATCATCATTAAATATCCATTATCTAATTTGGAAATTATCAATTTTCCCCAACTTAGTAGCTTAACACTAACCTCGTCTACATGTGTGATATACTCAACTCATTCGGTAATCAAGAGCATGCAGCTGCTACTCAGACTTAGTAAAACCTCAGCATTGTTAGAGAAGAAAGTTAATAAACCAGGTTTATATCAGAGAACGATACACTTTTTTTTAAAATAAGTTCATCGTAAGTACCGATACCTTGTTAATAAATATTACGTACCAACTTTACAAATCGTACATGATGCTCTTGAAGTTGAGATTCTAGGTATTGACGTTGTTTGTCATCTTACTTATCTTGTTTTCTATGTTGTGTCGTGTGTACTATTGTTTTTCTGTTTGTCTTTTTCATTTTTAGCCAGGCGTTGTCAGTTTGTTTCAGATTTATGAGTTTGACTGTCCCTTTGGTATCTTTCGTCCCTCTTCTTTTACTGACGTGTAATAGTATTCTTACATTTGATTTTGTAAAATACAACATTTACTGTGTACTTTTACTTTGATACAATACATGTGACTTGTTTGTCTAAGTAAGGAAACGTAAACAATTGATTTTTTTAAAGTTAAAAAGGGCCTACAGTGGGGTATTTGGGCATACATATATAAATAATATAGAAAAAAAAAAAACTAGAAAATTATTGAATACAGAAAAACGAACAGAAGAATTAATAAGTTTAGAAATAAAATACCCCCCCCCCCTTTAATTCTCCACATCTTCTTACTTTCCTGCGAGCCTCCCTTCAATTAAGATTACAAGTGACTGGTAAATAATAACTTGCATATGGAAAAATTTGTGTAAAAAAGATTGAACTATTCTTTTTCTTACCTTGTTTTCTTTTCAAGTTCACAAAATAAAAGTTGTCTTCAACATATCAACCAAAAACATATCAGGAAGTTAAAGTTAAGTGGAGTTTACTAGGAAAGGATTACGTATCTTTTCGCGGAACTAGGGTCAGTTTGGGGAATACAAATGTGATGTTTGTATCGTGGGAAGACCGTTGTCCAAAATGAGTTTGTGTGTGTGTGTGTGTGTGTGTGTCATTGTAAGAAAGGACTCTTCAAAATTCTTATTATAAATATCTCAAGTTGTAATGCTGTGCCATATTTGTCGTGTACTGTCGGCAGAGGACCATTTGAAGAAGTGCGCAAACTCAGACCTCAGCATCAGTTGTCATGAGGCCCACTGGTGTCTTTTATAACTTCTTATAAAATATTGTCCGCTAGAACAATTATTTATATTAGAATACTGTCCAGACGATATTGATCAATTATAGTGTCCCTGTCCATGAAAATTGACGTCCTTTTGTTTTACTATGCTGTCCATGTTACTGTAAATTTATGTCATCACAATATTCCACTGTGAAATAACAACTGATAACGCCATACCCATGATTCTACGTCTAGTAGCGGATTCAGGGGTAAGAGGTTAAAGCAGCGCGTATGCCCCACTTTGATTGGTAAGCATAATTTTAAATAAAATTTACAATGTTATACGGGGTTTGCAATATGGGTTTAGTTATGCGATACGGATAGATGATATAGACAGGAGGAAAGGACCTTTATTAAATATACCAAGATTGCTATTGTGTCAAATGTCGATGTGTTTGAGGGATGTAGTAGCCTGCCACGTCTACTCTTTGTTTTTGTTAGCTCTTTGTCTTTCTATTTGTATCCAAATTTAAGAATTTAATTGATGGGTAATTTTTGGATTAAGCTTCAGAACGAGTTTTCAGTTCAGACTGGATTTTGATAGTCACCTATAAACCGTAAAAAAGTTGAATATGACTATAATAAAGCACAAAATCAAATAGATAAAAAAAAAAACACAGTAGTACCTATCTTACAACGTGAAACTAAAAACAGGAAATTTTTACATTTTATTTTCATACCATCAATTTTCACAATTTCATAACAATTACAGGAAATACTTAACATTTGACATAAATTTGTTTGATTTAAACAATGAAAATCACATGACATAAAAACAATCAAAATCACATGATAGTCTGTACAGACGTAAATGTTAAATAAATGACAAAAATAGAATTCAATAATAATACATAAGTATCAAGTATTTAGTAAATATGTCTTAACTCAAACTTTTACCTAACGCCAATAACAGCTATTATTTAGATATAGAATTTATCGAGTCAACTAAAAATTTCAGCAAAAATGTGAATCATTTGTAGATCTTGTCTTCTTGATGATATTAGCTTTTTATTTAAAATATTTGAAGATGTGAGACAGAACACTAAAAATGGGTAAAATATGTCATTAAATAATATTACCTCCAGTAAGGAGTGAACTGACAATTTGGAGCGTACACTTATTTCTCTAATTCTATAGAAATATATCCCTTTCCAAACCCATTGTATACAAAAAATGTAATCAACGTGTCGTTGCCGATGATCTCAGAAGATGATTGGCTGAGTTAATAAAATCAACGGTACCAATTCTTCAGTGATGCTCGTGGCCAAAATATTTGAAATCCAAAGCTTATATAAAAGATGGGTCATAACTTTCTCTGCACAATGAAATGATCAAAATGTTCCAACAGGTGTTAATAAAATTGACAACTTCGTGGAAAGTGGAAGGCACTCGAGGGGGTTTAAGTTTAGAAAAAAGGAAAATTTATCTTTTAATCATTAGAGAAACAGACTATTCCATAGTAACGCGTGGATTATCGGATTTATCCAATATCGATAGTTAAATTATAAATTGTAAAGTCCTTGCCAAGGCTTGGACTTTAAAATTGATAATTTAAATAACTCGATTGGAGAAATCCGATAATTCACTTGCTTTAATGTAATAATCTGTATTTATAGATTGTGACCTGCTCATGATTTTACTAGGTTAAATATTTTTTCTAGGTTTCTATCTACTTATCATGTTTATCATAGATTTTCGTTTTTTAGGCAACAAAACTCCAACAAAATGATAAATATCTGCATTAAAACAAGCCTTGTACTGAATCTCAAGCCTACCACCCCAGGCTTGTAAACAGATGTTCTACCTGTAAAATCATATGTACAGGCAAAAGAATATAAATGATTATTGTTATCTGAATCGACGGGAAAGTAAGAAAATGTGGAGAATTAAAGAGGGGATTCTGTCAATTCTGTAACTATTACTTTTTTGTTTGTTTTTTCTGTATTTAGTAGTTTTCTAGTTTCCTTTTTCTATGTGCGTTAAAAAGTTTGTTAATCTTATTGTGTCTTCCTTTGGTAATAATATGCCACGAAATTGTTAGCCTTTATGGAATGTTTTCCGGAATCCTTAGTATCATTCAAATTAAACATTTTAATGGAAGTATTATCCAAAAATGTTCTATCAATGCATATAACCTCTGTTTCATGAGACAAAATTTAATGACAACCCATCTGCTGAAATGTATCTTAATATATACAATATGTATTGCCATGGCTTTGTTGGGACTTGTTTGTTTGCTTTTAGGCCTCGGATTTTTGTCCCTAATATTTTATTAACTATGCATTTGCATTCAGCTATCACATATAACATTTATTCGTTTAAAGTGTGTTAATTTTCGTTTTTTTATTTAGTTAAGCCTTCCAATTGATATTTTATCGTGTGTTTTTCTAGGATGTGATAATATTCTATTGTTTCAGAAAAAGGAAGAAGGTTTGTTACTATTAAAACGTTTAATCCCGCTGCAAATTTATGAACTTATGAAGTCAGGAATCTGTATGGAACGCCACAGCTGCATTATGATAACGATTATCATATCATTAAGGGCAGATATATATCAGGAAGGAAATGTTCTTTACTATAACATCATTGAAATTAACACAATTTGATATATCACATAGGTAAATTTATATGCTATAAAGATGTTTTGATATTACATGGAGTTACCTTTTCATATTATTCTGTCATTTCACTAATCGTGAGGATATTATTTCACACTATAAAGACAACTTGATAAAACATGAAGATACCTTTTAATACTGATTTTTCACTGTATTGAAACAGAGTCGATTTCTGTTGTTCTTCCTTATAACTGTGTTGGGTAATGTTTTGTGTAAAAAGAACTCCCCTTTCGAGTATATAAAAAAGAAGATGTGGTATAATTGCCAATGACAAATCTATCCAGAAAAGACCAAAATGTCCGTTTAGTATAAGAATTTGTGAGCGTAAAATAAAAAAGTCAGACGATGAATCACAAAAATAATTCAGTTATTATAAAAGAAAAATTCAGGCAATGTGATTCTATGTAAAGAAAGATTTATGCAATGTAGTTCTGTTAAAATAAAGAAAACTTCAGGCAATGTTATATTGTTAAAAGAAAGCTTTAGGTCATGTAATTCTGTTAAAAGAAAAATACTGCAGGCAGTTTAAGTCTTATTATGTTAAAAAAATAAAAATGATAGACATTGTAATACTGGAAAAAGAACGATAAAGGCAATGTAATTCTGTTAAAAGAAATATATAGGCAATATAAGTTTGTACATGTTGAAATAGAGATTTAGGCAATGCAAATTTGATTGAAATAATATAATAACGAATTCCAGATCGTCCGAATACAAACTGACATATCATATAATGAATCAAAATTTAAAATAAAAATGTAAGATACGAGGTTACTATAAAATTTATAATAACATGCATATCTTAGCATACCTTTAACACCTAGTATTACTAAAATGTTCTTCCTGGTTATACAGATACAATATTATATTTATATCAAAGAAATCAAATACACTTCTAGACCGTTTTGTTTCTGGAATTCAGAAACACTGAATACTTAATATACCAGTATACTCGTACGTTTATACAGCATGGGAACCTCATATTTTATATTTGTGCTTTTACTTGTAAAATTTGATAATATATATTCATTAAATGTTTCTACTATTGTAACAGCAGAAAATCTGGCTGTGATGATTCGGAACATAAGCATGGAAGTGACACGGTCAACAGAAATAACAGGTATTTAAAAAACATTAGAAACGAATTTTATGTTGACGATTGCATTCCTACACCAATCGTTATAATTATGGACAGTTATATGTTAGTATCTTGACAAGATATTAGAAAGAATGCGTTCTTCTTTAAATCAACGTATACATGTTAAAGGACACCCTATATAAGCGCTGCGATACTTTAGTGTCTTGACAATATATAAGAAAGATTATCTTTTTCTTTTATTCAAATGTACAAACTGTTATTATAGAAAACATAGAATTTAACTTATAGGACCGCGTTGAGCCTTCAAAAATAAAAAAATAAATAACATACCTTATAGCAAGCTATAGATAAAAACATAATAGAACCAATGCATGCATATATACTAAACTATGTGCTTTCGGTGATCGAAAAGTTTAGCTTTTAATAAACTTTTGGTTTAACCTTTCCTTAACAACAGTCAGCACAATATATTCACTAGGGTACCACATGTATATATATATATATATATATATATATATATATATTCTATCTCTAGATTCACCTTCCGTGACAAGGTAACACTACGACTATTGAAGTTATATTTTTATATAGCGGATGTGGTCGAGTGGTCTAGAGCGCTGGACATGAGGCTAAGCGATTGGTGCTGTAGTGTATCAAAGGTGTGAGTTCGAATCCCGCTGAGGGACGGACAAAAATTTGTCAGTATAAAATCTAACTCTAACACTGTTTGGTGTAATTTTCAGACTTATATAAATATTTGCATTAACCTTGTATCTATATCACTCTTAGATCCAGTGGACATGTATATTGTATGGTTTGTCACTTGTTTAGACTTGTTTGTAAAATATACTTATTTCTAGTGACTGTATAATGAAATGAATCATGATCCTATATGATATATAAAAATTGTTGAGTTAGATTGCTGACAAATAATAAATACATTGTGTATGAAAATAATAATATAACATCTACACACGCTTAAAAAACACGTGTCTCATGTCTATCTCTAGATTCACCTTCCGTGACAAGGTAACACTACGACTATTGAAGTTATATTTTTATATAGCGGATGTGGTCGAGTGGTCTAGAGCGCTGGACATGAGGCTAAGCGATTGGTGCTGTAGTGTATCAAAGGTGTGAGTTCGAATCCCGCTGAGGGACGGACAAAAATTTGTCAGTATAAAATCTAACTCTAACACTGTTTGGTGTAATTTTCAGACTTATATATATATATATATACATATATAAGTTATCAGATTATTAAGCAATGTTTTTTTTTTGTATTTTATATAAATTTCACAGTGCGTTCAAATATTTTAAATCAACTTATAATAGCTCAGTCAGAATGTTTATAAAAGCTATGAAGATTGCAGGAGTCATATTTTCAAATAAGTATTTGAACAAATAAGACGTTTGCAAGAGCAGTCAATGAGAAAGATACTGTCAAAAGGATAATCTGATACAAGTTGTTTTAAAGAAAGTATAAAGACATTTGTTTTATGATAAAATGAAAACAATTCATTTCGTTTGTTATCCATTCAGTTAACAACAAACAATTTAATTTTTAGGTAGACTGCAACAGGAGGTTTCTGTGCTTAAAGCAGACAACACAAATCAGCTTAATCTTATAAAACATTTGCAAAACGAAACGGGTATGTATGGATATATTTTTAAAACAATTTTGGAAATGTTTACATACATGAAAGCTTACACGTATAATATATAAATTGTCCTTCACCTTCTTATAACAATTTCTCCCTTTTATGTCGTTTGCTGACGCAATCGACAACTCAATGTAATTTTTAAATTATACAAAAGTTACGATAGCTTACCCTATATGTTGTTTTTACCAAGCGATTAACAACCGGTTTCTCGGTTTTGCAAAGTTTAAGAATTTAATCAGATAACATGGATAATGGATAAAAAACAGATTTCCAAAAAGACTCAAAATTTGTTGGCGAATTATCTTTTATATGTATACCGATTTGTCATCTCGTAAGCAAAAAGAAAAAAAGGTTTAAATACTAATAGTTAAGAAAATGACATGTATCAAGGCTAATTTAAGGTTACAGTATTCGCAGATTTTTCTAAAGAAAAATATACTTTTAACACTTGTCTAATGTTTACAACTTTGTTCTTATCTCTATATAGTCCCTTGATTATTTCGTCTTTTGTTGTCCTTATCTTTATCAATCTACATTAGATCTTCTTTTATTCAGATTGAAAATTGATGAAATGAAAAAGAACAAATCGTTTACACATAGACATATTCGAATAATAAAACGTCAGAGTATATGATACAAGAAAATACAGTTAAAATACAATTAGATTTGTACTTCTTTCTTTTAAACATTTTCAGAGACAATGCATCTAGAAAATAGAAAGCAACGCCTCCTTATTCAACAATTACAAGATAAATCAGGTATTGCTAATTACTTAGAGGCAGTCAATATTGCCATTCAAAAGAAATTACTGACTTTGAAATTCAGCTTTATTAAAAAAAAAAGATGCAGTTAGACATGGTGTTGTTGTATAGAAAGCACGGAATATGTAAAACGTAAAAAATGTAAAAAGTGTAAACATTTCAAACACAAAATTCTGACAGCTAAACAATATGACGTCAAAGTTCGATTCAAGTGTCAAACACGAATACTAGGCGATTTTAAACGTACGCTTCCAAATATAGTAAATAATAAAAGCAACAGTAGTATACCGCTGTTCGAAACTCAAAAATCGATTGAATAAAAAACAAATCGGGGTTACAAACTTAAATTGAGGAAAACACATAAAATATAAGAGGAGAACAACAACATAACAGAAACACAACGCTAACATGCAACACCCATAGAAACGAACCATAATATAACAATGGCTATTTTCCTAAATTGGTACAGGTCATTTGTAGTGGGTTCAACCTGGTTTTTGGGGATGCCAAACCTCCCGCTTTTATGACAATGTTAAATATAACATAAAAATGACAACATAACCAGGCAGGACTACAATACAAATAAATGGGAGAACATATAGTACAGAGAATAACACAAATTATAGCTTACAAAAGGTAACAGGTTTAAAATGTAATACGCCAGACGTGCCGTCACATTTGAAATTCTGAAAAAAAAACACAAAGTGACGTCACATTTGAATTTCTAAAAAAATTTCCCCAAAATAATAAAAAATAATAAAAAAATTGATAGCCAAAGGATGAAAGTTTTTTTTTTATTGATAATATAATTGAGAATAGAAATGCAAAATGTGTCAAAAGGAAATAACCCGACCAAACAGCAGATAACAGCAGAATATGCTGAAGAAATCTCACATTAGTAAATACTGCAATGCAAAATGGCTGTGTTCCCTTGTTACATGCAGGTCGAGATATGATTTTCAGATGGTCGTCATCAAAATTAACCTTCGGTACAAACAAATGAACTATGATGGTTATTATGTCTAAGTAGAATACATTTGTAATGCATAATTTGCAATATCCAAGCATCAATTGTTATGCGTTTACTTTTCTACATTGGTTAGAGGTATAGAGGGAGGGTTGAGATCTCACAAACATGTTTAACCCCGCCGCATTTTTGCGCCTGTCCCAAGTCAGGAGCCTCTGGCCTTTGTTAGTCTTGTATTTATTTTAATTTTAGTTTCTTGTGTACAATTTGGAAATTAGTATGGCGTTCATTATCACTGAACTAGTATATATTTGTTTAGGGGCCAGCTGAAGGACACCTCCGGGTGGGGGAATTTCTCGCTACATTGAAGACCTGTTGGTGACCTTCTGCTGTTGTTTTTTTTTCAATGGTCGGGTTGTTGTTTCTTTGGCACATTCCCCATTTCCATTCTCAATTTTATCAATTATACATGTTATATGAAATAAGTCTACTTTCGTAGGTCATTTTTCTTTTTTTTAAATTTCATACTCTAACAGGTTTCAAGGCCATATAAAAAAAAGATGTGGTATGTTTGCCAATGAGACAACTATCCACAATTTTATTAAAAATTGAGACAACTATCCACAAGAAACCAAATGACACAGAAATTAACAAATATAGTTAACTGTACGGCCTTTAACATTGCCCATACCGCGGAGTCAGCTATAAAAAGCATTAAATGACAAAAGTAAAACAATTCTAAGAGAAAACTAACGGCCTAATATGTACAAAAATGAACGAAAATCAATTATGTAGCACATCAACAAACTACAAACCTCAATTACAGGATCCTGACTTGGGACATATACATACATACAGAATGTGGCGGGGTTTAACATGTTTGTGGGATCCCAACCCTCATCTTTACCGGGGACAGTGTTGTAGCAGTATAATAAAAGATCTAATTATAAAAAATCAGTTGAAAAAGACTTAACTTACCAGATGAATACAAATAGAAATATTACACATAATGAACGTAGCCGAGTGCATGTATATCCGAACAATAAAAATACACTACGCACAGATCTGAGAGTATTTGTAGTTACTGACAGATGGTTCAAAGCCACTAACAACTATTTAATAAAACTATGCATCTAAGACTAAATTATTATTCAGTACTTGTGTAACATCAAACAGCATTTACTTATAATCGACGTTTTACTTTATGTTTGCTCTTGTAGGATTAAGTCCACCGCATGTAGCATTCACAGCTCAAAACACGTTTAACCTTAACAATTTAGGAAATGGACAGACAATCAAGTTTGATAACATAGTAACTAATGTCGGTGGACGATATAGTGCTGGCACAGGGCTGTTTACGACAGACATTTCAGGATGTACGCATTTACCTTCGTTATAAGAGTCTTTGAGTACAGTCATATTTGTTGGATAGACCTTGTAAAAAACGACCAGAGAGTTGTCATATCATGGGCTAAGGGTGACCCTGAACAATATGGGTATGAGAATGGGGGAAATTTTGCACTAATACATTTATCCAAAGGAGACAACGTATGGCTTAAATACATACAATACAAAAGCTTTGTTTGTAGCATTGACGACCTTTCTACCTTTTCTGGCTTTCTCCTTTATCCGGATTAACATCTTATTTTGCAATTGACAAATCAAATGTATCAATCGTTAACATTCCTAAAACCAAGTTGATAATGTTTCATCTTCACTCTTTATAATTACAAAACTAAACCTTTGCTACGATCTATGACCAGTAATTGGAAGTAACTCCTTACTAACCTATATGGTAAATGACCCTTTATTTTCTAGGACACCCTATATTATATATAGTCACCAATATATTTATGTTTTTGAACTACAGCTATTTTATATTATTTCGTGTTTTGTAGTATAAGTTTGATAATAGCTAAAAGTCTTGCAGTTATTGGACCCTGTGACATTCGGACGCAATAAATTATTAAACGTGTCGTTTTTCATTTTTTACAGCACTGGGTCGATACCTCTGCTGGTGGACTATCAGTCCCCGAGGATATTATCAGTTCAGTAGTCAGTACTTCGGTACTGACATGATTTAACAAACTAAAATTGGAACGGATTTTCCTTTTATTTTTACAGACTTGATGAAATTGTTTTAGAAACATATATATTGTTGTGTTATTGAAAAAACACAAGTAAGGCAGTCCAAGGTAAATTTATAAAAGAGGGACGAAAGACACCAAAGGGACAGTCAAACTCATAAATCTAAAACAAACTGACAAAGCCATGGCTAAAAATGAAAAAAGACAAACAGAAAAACTATAGTACACATGACACAACATAGAAAACTAAAGAATAAACAACACGAACCCCACCAACAACTAGGGTGATCTCAGGTGCTCCGGAAGGGTAAGAAGATCCTGCTCCACATGTGGCACCCGTCGTGTTGCTTATGTGATTACAAATCCGGTAAATAGTCTAATTCGGTAGGTCACATTCATGAAAGGGAAAGGGATTGTAGTTACGACGTAAGGAACATATCCGATATCATTTGTGAAACGGTTATTCCATAACGGTCAACCAACTCGTGATGGCGTCCGTAAAATTTACGAAGGGATGATTTCAACTTCACCATTTGGAACTCTTGGTTTAATAGCTTCCTTGTGAGCAGTAAACCTCTATCAAGAAAATCATGATAGGAAATGCAAGCACGGGAATATCGTATCAATTTGGAGATATATTCCCCGTATGCAGGTGCTGCTGGAATGTTGCTACTTAGAAATGGAAAGTTCACAATTGGAAAGCTGAAATCATCTCTTTTGTCGTAAAGTTTTGTTTTCAACCGACCCTCATTGTCAATTTCTAGATGTAAGTCAAGATATGAAGCCGACTTAACTGTATCTGTAGTATCCTTTATCTCCAATTCGATGGGATAGATGCGTTCAAATAGTCACCAAATTTTGAATTGTTTAGTGAAAGAACGTCATCTATATAGCGGAAAGTTATAAATGAGAATGAGGAACTGACGCAATAAAACAATCTTTAAGATCAACACAGTAACAGAAAGAAAAAAAATCTATATTATTTCATTCGTGTTACAGACAAGACAATTGTAGATTAAAATTGGTGTAAATTCTTAAGAGTGTGGGTTATATATTAATGTATTTGACACATTGGGTTCTAGGGCAAACAAGAAATTGTCTTTAACGAAAGCTTACGATGATTTTTTTTTAAATTATTAACTTTACCTGTTTACAAGCGTTAATTGCAATAATAATCTTCATGTATATGTTTATAATGTAGCAATACCATTTAAGACAATATTCAATGAACTCTTTTGGATTTCTGCTCCAAAATATTGCGGCTAATATCATATTTTTTTTTAATTATATTCGTGTAAGATGACAATACACATGCTTATTTATTATCCTATGTAATAATCTCATCTCATACAAGCTAATTAAGGTTGTTGACACAAAAATCAAGACCTATAATTAGTATTCTCATTTAGTAGTCATCAGTTACAATCAAAAGTAGACTTGTAGAAAATTCGTTGTAATTAGAAAATGTAGATTGACATCTACTATTTTCATTTCATCATCAGTGAACATGTTTTACTGAACCAGTATTATATTCATTGTCGTAAATAGTTATTTTCCTAACACTGATGTCAATGAATCTATTTCTTGTATTCAATGGGGAATTTTTAGTAAAAAATGTCAGTATCAAAGCACTGAGAAATGAGCACACGATACATAAAGAGACTAATTACCACAAACAACGAAGTAATTGTTCATAACAAAAGGCGGGAAATACCAAGGACATATTTAAATTGCCGCGTTTTCATAGTTATGAAATATTTAACCGTTCTTGGTAACACCAGCCCATTAATCAACACTTCGGTGTTGACACGAATATCAAAAATGTGGTCATTTTTATAAATTTCATGTTTACAAAACTTTGAATTTTTCGAAAAACTAAGGATTTTCTTATCCCAGGCATAGATTACCGTAGCCGTATTTGGCACAACTTTTTGGAATTTTGGATACTCAATGCTCTTCAACTTTGTACTTGTTTGGCTTTATAAAATTTTTTGATATGAGCGTTACTGATGAGTAGCCCTGCTGGCGTACTAAATTATAATCCTGGTACCTTTGATAACTAATCAGAGCGGAGAAATATCGTAATACACTAGTTAAAGTGTCGGAATCTGCATATATTTTTTCTTCTTTGTTTCAAAGACTTTTGAAAGTTGTGGTCTTTATATTTGATGTCATTATCAATTTTCGACTTATCATTTGCCGATGACAGATATTTCACTAGCGAGGAGAAATATTTTTCTCACACCACTCAAGAAATGTGAAAATAGCACAACTAATTTGAAATAAATGGATGTCATGTTTGTTTTGTATTTTTAGGTTTACATAATATAATGTACATTTGTACAACTTGCAAACTTTCAGCTGATTCGAAATGCTTGTAGTGTGAATTTGGATTTTACAGATAAATACCCTTTTCTCTTATTCCGCTTTTATCCTACTATGCTACGATGAAATTGATGTGGTCGTAATGCTGTTTGATTTTTTTTTGCTAGATATAAAAGGTTTCACGACAATAGGTACACATGATAAAAACATGTCACAGCATAGTTATTTAAGGGCAACAACTCATATAAAAATCTTTGTGATTTTTGGTCTGCTCACCTAATTGTGGAAAACTTCTGTATGGTCATGTTTTATAGTTTTCTTTCTTACTTCTCAAGCTCACGGGAATATCGTATCAATTGGGAGATATATTCCCCGTATGCAGGTGCTGCTGGAATGTTGCTACTTAGAAACGGAAAGTTCACAATTGGAAAGCTGAAATCATCTCTTTTGTCGTAAAGTTTTGTTTTCAACCGACCTTCATTGTCAATTTCTAGATGTAAGTCAAGATATGAAGCCGACTTAACTGTATCTGTAGTATCCTTTATCTCCAATTCGATGGGATAGATGCGTTCAAATAGTCACCAAATTTTGAATTGTTTAGTGAAAGAACGTCATCTATATAGCGGAAAGTTATAAATGAGAATGAGGAACTGACGCAATAAAACAATCTTTAAGATCAACACAGTAACAGAAAGAAAAAAATCTATATTATTTCAATCGTGTTACAGACAAGACAATTGTAGATTAAAATTGGTGTAAATTCTTAAGAGTGTGGGTTATATATTAATGTATTTGACACATTGGGTTCTAGGGCTAACAAGAAATTGTCTTTAACGAAAACTTACGATGATTTTTTTTTTATTATTAACTTTACCTGTTTACAAGCGTTAATTGCAATAATAATCTTCATGTATATGTTTATAATGTAGCAATACCATTTAAGACAATATTCAATGAACTCTTTTGGATTTCTGCTCCAAAATATTGCGGCTAACATCATATTTTTTTTTTTATTATATTCGTGTAAGATGACAATACACATGCTTATTTATTATCCTATGTAATAATCTCATCTCATATCATACAAGCTAATTAAGGTTGTTGACACAAAAATCAAGACCTATAATTAGTATTCTCATTTAGTAGTCATCAGTTACAATCAAAAGTAGACTTGTAGAAAATTCGTTGTAATTAGAAAATGTAGATTGACATCTACTATTTTCATTTCATCATCAGTGAACATGTTTTACTGAACCAGTATTTTATTCATTGTTGTGAATAGTTATTTTCCTAACACTGATGTCAATGAATCTATTTCTTGTATTCAATGGGGAATTTTTAGTAAAAAATGTCAGTATCAAAGCACTGAGAAATGAGTACACGATACATAAAGAGACTAATTACCACAAACAACGAAGTAATTGTTCATAAAAAAGGCGGGAAATACCAAGGACATATTTAAATTGCCGCGTTTTTAAAGTTATGAAATATTTAACCGTTCTTGGTAACACCAACCCATTAATCAACACTTCGGTGTTGACACGAATATCAAAAATGTGGTCATTTTTATAAATTTCATGTTTACAAAACTTTGAATTTTTCGAAAAACTAAGGATTTTCTTATCCCATGCATAGATTACCGTAGCCGTATTTGGCACAACTTTTTGGAATTTTGGATACTCAATGCTCTTCAACTTTGTACTTGTTTGGCTTTATAATTTTTTTTGATATGAGCGTTACTGATGCGTAGCCCTTCTGGCGTACTAAATTATAATCCTGATACCTTTGATAACTAATCAGAGCGGAGAAATATCGTAATACACTATTTAAAGTGTCGGAATCTGCATATCTTTTTTTCTTCTTTGTTTCAAAGACTTTTGAAAGTTGTGGTCTTTATATTTGATGTCATTATCAATTTTCGACTTATCATTTGCCGATGACAGATATTTCACTAGCGAGGAGAAATATTTTTCTCACAACGCTCAAGAAATGTGAAAATAGCACAACAAATTTGAAATAAATGGATGTCATGTTTGCTTTGTATTTTTAGGTTTACATAATATAATGTACATTTGTACAACTTGCAAACTTTCAGTTGATTCGAAATGCTTGTAGTGTGAATTTGGATTTTTACAGATAAATACCCTTTTTTCTTATTCCGCTTTTATCCTACTATGCTACGATGAAATTGATGTGGTCGTTATGCTGTTTGATTTTTTTTGCTAGATATAAAAGGTTTCACGACAATAGGTACACATGATAAAAACATGTCACAGCATAGTTATTTAAGGGCAACAACTCATATAAAAATCTTTGTGATTTTTGGTCTGCTCACCTAATTGTGGAAAACTTCTGTATGGTCATGTTTTATAGTTTCTTTCTTACTTCTCAAGCTTTTGACATAACTACAGTCCTTGGATGGTGTAAACTTCCCACTAACACCATACACCATTACACCGTACACCATACACTATTACACCATACACCTTATACCATTACACCATACACGTTACACCTTTGCACCATACACGTTACACATTACACCATACACCATTCCCCATTCTATCTACACGATCCGAAATTACCCATAATGCAATTAAATTTCAACGACTACAAAATTATTTATTTGTTTTAAAAAACGAATTTTGATCACAATATTGCAAATTAATATATAAAATTAAGACTTCCGTGATCATGGTCATGTAAACAATACAGATCAAATACATGTATTTGTAAATAAAGTACGCATAAAACTTTGCTTGTATAAATTAAGCCGTGATCTGCCTTCCTGTAGAGGCTGTGTCTGCGCGTACACGCGTGGCCGAATTGGCCTCCGTTAATAAATAACGATATAGGTTTCACTGCTTTTATTATTAAGTTCTGATCGGTTTTAAAATGTAGCGTAAATTTAAAAA
The DNA here is from genome assembly GCA_019925275.1 of Mytilus edulis. Classification (NCBI taxonomy): domain Eukaryota; kingdom Metazoa; phylum Mollusca; class Bivalvia; order Mytilida; family Mytilidae; genus Mytilus; species Mytilus edulis. Next base: position 94,305,803 of record CM034362.1, read on the forward strand.
ACTTGGTTTTCAGATAAAGTCGACAAACAATGCAGAAAACGAATAGAACTAAGATCATATAAAATATTCATATATAATCATGAAAGCGATATTGGTGTACAGTTAACCGGTCAGGGCGAACTCTAAAAATCGAGTATACTCGGTTTTGCGAGTTTACGATCCCGTCGTGCAATAACTATTCATGCTTATGGCCAGCGTAATATAAATGATTATTATTTGTCTGCACCAATCAACAATACATTCATACATATCCTTTTTTATTCAATTAATTGAATTATCCACAAAAATTATAGCTTTCACATCTCATCTTCACTAAAAACTAAAACGAACGAACCTAAAAATATTCCGGTAAATTTTTGCAATTACTTTTTTTTTTTCCTCCCTTAAAATGTCGAGATTGAAAACGCATTTTTGTTCCTTTAAAGTACGATATGATGTATTATTTTAAAATGAAACTTGAATTTTTTTCCTCAAATTTGTGAGAAAAAAAAATCTCATTTTTTTTAAAGTAATAATCCTTATACGTTCAACATTCAAAGTTTTCGTTTGGTGTTGATAGAGCTTTCTTAAAAATTGACGAAAGGTACGTATGCTTGACGAATCATACGTAAGACTCGTTTAAGGGATCCTTTATTTTGACATGTTTAAATAATAGTCGTGGAACTTCGGACAATTATCTTACATGCACCGACAGTTATTAAATTGGACTTTTCCGATATATTTATAGGATGTCGGGACGTACGATATGTTAAAATATGATACCACCAGGTCGGATGAGATAACACTACAAAATATCCTAAATATATCTAGTAGTCAGACAAAAAAAATGCCCCTAAAAAACTAAAAACCGACCCCTCCCCTACGTATACTCTTCAATATTACAATGTTTTGAATCATCGCCCACTCCCCCCCCCCCCCCCCCCCCCCCCCCACTTAATGTGTATATATGATATATCGGGGCAATGTAACGAATATTTTAGCGTATAATTGCGTTTTGCCTATAGTCCTCAACATTCATCAAATATTAGCCACTGGACGATAAGTGATAACTTCGCGTCTATCTTCCAAACATGTGTATTATTAAATAGTCATTATAAAATCCACAATGTATATGGTGTAAAATCGTAGACTTATTTTCTTGATATACAAAATCTGTTTTTCTAGATTTATTCAACATTACTTTTTAAAAACATGTATCATCATTTTTGTTTAGCAAATCTCGATATTCCACTTTGACATTTTGCTGAAAGTGTACTATAAAAAATAAAATAAATGTGAATCTTTAATTAAAGGGGCACTAGCTACGATATATATAAAAAAATAAAGTATGATTTTTTTTAGATCAATCATTAATCAAATTGGAATAATGAAATAATAATTTGCTTTTAGCAATCAATTTCCTTTAATTTTGTTGAAATAAGCGATTAAACATAATTTTTGACTGATTCACTTGCAAGTGAAAACGTCATCATCATTCTAACCGGTATTCATGTGAACTTCAAGTTAACCCCTAGCTAGAGATTGACAACGCATGCATTGTACGTGTACAGGTTATCTAAAGAAAAAGAATGTCAACAATGAAAGTGAAACTACGGTAAACCATTTGATTACTAATTCGATGCACATAAAATCATTCTTATATGGTTAAAAAGAATGAGAAACATCTATTTTTAATCTATAAAATAAAATCAAACAGACCTATAAAAATACAATTGCACGTGTTGGTTTAATCTATTCGTATCTTTTTTTTGTTTACATCGCTTATATGGTCATCTGAGGTCAAATCGATAGTTAATTAGATGGCGTCTGGACTAAAATACACACGAAACGAACCTATATATAATCTACCCCATGCTCTGTAAACTGTTTATTTTAGACTTTTGATAGTTTGGATAAATGTTTTACATTGTTATAAACCAAATATGAGAATTTGAGTCAAATCGGTTACAATGAATTTGATAGCTAGTGCCCCTTTAAATTTAGACTAACGTACTTCAATAATGCCATTGAAAAGTTAATCGTGAAACTCGTGCTTAAAAATTTCCCGCGGAAATGTGTGTTCTCGTGGTTTACGTAAGTAACGTATCGGACGTAAGTGTATTTGACACTATTTTTCTCTGTTTGATTATATTAAAATCGTGTATTATTTGCGATATTATTCTTTTTTGAAAAATAAACTTGATTTAGAAAAGAATGCTGTTTTACTGGATAAAACACAGACTCTTTTAACAGTTATTGTGGAAATGAAATACGTGCTCCCTTTACGTTCGTTCGTACCTTTCGTCAATTTGTAAGAAAGCTCTAATAAAATGTATGTATCACTCGGGCGCACTACGTTTGCGCGCATTTGGGGATTAAAATATTTTACGTTTGCGCGCAGCTTTTGATTACATTTGCGCGCATTCATTTTACAGGTAATCTCAGGTAAAAATAATAATTTATATATATTAAATTATAAATGACTATACTTTATTGGTATTTTCATAATAGATATGACTATCAATTATTAATTTTGAAAATAGTTTGTTAATTCAAATTATATATTGTTCATATTGAATTCTAAAATCAATTTAAAACCCCGTTATATCTTAAGTTCAAGTTATGATGAATGGGCTATGTCACAGATTTCTTAAACTTTTGCCTACACCTTTGACTTATTGAATTGTATCTGAAAATCGAAAAAATATATGCGGCTTTATCTCCTTTTTTCCCTGCCTAAGAAGAGACTTAGACTAACGGAAGGGGTACTGATAATTGTAAATAATTGAACAAATTGATAAATAAATAAGTATTATGACCTGTATTTTCCCTAAAATATTATTGATTGAATTCTTTCAAAATAGATGCCTTAGGAGACTTAGACTAACGGAAGGGGTACTGATATTTGTAAATAATTGAACAAATCAATAAATAATAAAGTATTATGACCTGTATTTTACCTGAGTTTACTTGTCAAAAAATGCGCGCAAATGTAAGCAAAAGCTGCGCGCAAACGTAATGATTTTTGCGCGCAAATGTAATGGTAATGCGCGCAAACGTAATGCACCGTATCACTCAGTAAGGACATTGGTCCGCAGAAATTCAAGGTTGGTCAGGTTTGAGTGTTAACGTTTCTCGGACCAACATATTGTTTGTCATGCCAAGTATTCCTTGATCACAACTCTGTTGGACCTCCTACGGCATCCATTAGTTATTAAAACGATTAGATAAAAGAACATATAAACCTATCAAATGTACCGTTTTTGAAATAACAATATTGCCAGTGGACCACTCAAACCTCCTTTTTTGGCGCTTACAATTTTCAACCCTCGAATTAAGCTTTCCAAACTAACTAAAATTAAAAACTTGCTTTCTAACCGATCTTTTCGTGTACCGGACAGGCACCACTCGTTATTTTATAAGAAAAGCCTGCTATGGTCTAATACACATGCATGTTGTCTACTTGGGAGTTTCCGCACAAACACTTGTATCAGAATAAACATCGAATACGGCAGTGGAACTACCATTCATTTTTTGGGCAAAGGTTACCGGGTTTATACGGAGTTCAAAATATACATGAAATATCATAACTCCGAGATTTCGATCTGTTTCATGCCAAGAAATTCTTGCTCAAAACTCTAGTGGTTCTCCTACGGCACCCATTAGAATATGATTTCATTCAACAAAATAAATTGTCCTGCATGTACGTATCGCTTTAAACACGGACATATACATGTACCAAATGGTGAATATGAATCAACCTTGAAATTGCTCTGGCAAATTGTTAGCTCGTAAAGTTAAAAAAAAATCCATGTTTGACAAAGGTGTTGGTTTTTTTGGGTTTTTTTTTTTCGTCAGAGAAGTTAAAATAAAATTTACCGGTAAATGGAGTTACACTGAATCATGGAAGTAATATTGTGAATCTTCTCAATTGAAGAATGATGGATTGAACCTGGTTTTATGGCAAGCCAAACCCTCTCTCTCTTATAGGCAATGTTAAAAATACCGCTATTATATGACAATAAAATTTGTCTTTATGGCGAATAATACACTATATAAATCTTGAAATTATCTGCTGTTATTCGTATAAATGAAAAAAGAAAGTTGCGATATGATTGCCAATGCGACAATTCTCCACAAGAGATCAAAATGACACAGACATTTAACAACTATAGGTCACCGTTCGGCCTTTAACAATGAGCAAAGTCCATAGTATGTTTCTTTTTATCATAATTGCAATATGATATTTTATAAGTTATCATTAGACTTCAAAATGTTGAATGAGTTGACGCCGTATACTGCTAATTGTATTTTTTATAAAACTCTGTGATGTGTACAATGGTGTAGTTTTGAGGGTATTCAACAGATTACACTCGTGTCACAGGATGTCGATGTATATCCTATAGGTGGTCATTCATGTTCAATAAACGAATGTAGGACAGAAAGTCACAGGACAAAAAGTCACAATTTAGTTTAGTTAAACAAATTTTATTTGTTCAAGTACAAATTGGATAAGACACAAAAATAAATAAGGAATATAAAGAGAACTAAAAAAAAAAAAAAAAAAAAATACAAAATTAATTCAACAAACGAAAAAAGGGAGGCATTTAACTAAGATGATGATTTGTGTGCGATCATGGTTTGCTATCTAGACAATTAGAATTCGGTTTTTAGAATATATTTCTTTGAACAAGAAAAAAATCATTTTAAAGATAGTGTTGTGTTTTTTCTTGAACTATTATAAAGCAACTTTGTAATTAAAATTTATTCAATTTAAATCAATACAAAATGTCAATTATTATATATTTTGTCTCAGTCTCCATAATCACTGAAATGCACTATCCTTAATGTATTTAATAACATGGAACAATTCAGAAACATTGTTGAACATGTATTATTCTATTTTACTTAAACGTTGTTCTCATATCATTATAGTCATAAGCAATAAGGATATCCTAATCGATGTTGTTGATTGTGTAATTCATGGCTGAGTAGGTGTGTAATCGATGACACGTGCATGCCCGCATTATATTATGAACATTAAAAATATCTCTCTAAGTTCGGTTTTAAATATCTAAAAAATTACCTCAGGGACTCGGTCGGCAGATTTTTTATGTTTTTAATTATTTTTTTTTTTATATATTTCTGGTTGGACACTGGACACATTTTCATAGTAAATACTGCCCATGGACAATATCTACTTATTTAAATGTGTCCTGGACACAATTTCCTATGAAAATATGTCCTTAAGTAAGAGTACATGAACAAAAACATTATTCACTACCATAATATTGTCCAGGGGGGACATTTTTTCAGAGGACATTGTGTCCACCAGGGCATCTTTTGATGGGATTTAAGTATTAAATGATATCCATTGCCTTGTTATTACTGGACACATTTTAACTTTTAATTGCAAACTTTAATTAATTGTTACTTTGACATAGAGTTGTCTCATTGGCACTCATACCATCCTTATCTTAATATTTATATCTCTTAATATAATTATATACATGCATAATTCAAACTCAAATAAGTAACAGATGCTGTACAGTATTATTTTCCTTAAAGGACACAATTTAATAACATTTACTACAACAGTTTGTTCTGTAGATGGACCATATTTCATAACTGTCGCTGTAAAATGCTGTCCACTTAGGAGCAGTATTTCATGGCAATGGATATTATGTATTTTCAATTGCCTTCTTCTCTGACATAACAATCCCCAAGGGTGACTGGGGTATAGAAATATGGTCACTTGGTCTTCTCCCGACCGGCAGTAAAACGCTTGACGAAGTGGTGCGTCCGTTTGGCTGTGCGGGATGTATCAAGTTCGCAGTCACGTCCGGTCAGAAGGGGGACGTTAAATCCGATGTCTCGTGTAAAGAGAGTGCCACGCTCTTTGCACGTTAAGAACCCTTGCAACCAATCTTTGAGGAGTCCGTAGGTGGCCTGTTGCAAGGCAAAATTTCTGTCCCTATCCAATATGCCCCCATTTTCCAGTGGCAGTCCAAATTTTCCCGACCATCATCCAAGATGGCCTCTATTGTATCAACCTACCTATTGTATTTATTGTGAACTTGTTCTCGTCCTGAATATGCATGAAATATTTGCCACTGGACGTTAAGCAACCAACAATCAATCAATCAATCAATCTCTGACATAACAAATATAATAAAGTTCTTCGGACTTAATTTTACACTTCCTTCAATCAATTAAAAATACTGCTTGTAAATATATTGTACTGTAGCACATATTAGAACCCCACTTAAATCATGAATGGTCATGCTTTACGAATTTCTTTCACATTTACATGTATGACCCTTTCTGTTTGGCTATATACAATGATATAGGTCACCGTAGTGTTATACCTTGACATTTCCGGGTATTACAAATCAACATGTATATTAACGGCTCATTTTTTATAATGGCGTTAAATACCTATCTCTGATATAACAACATTTTTATAACATTCACATTTCTGAATGTTCTGTATATCAATTTCATATTTTATTGACCGAATGAGAATATGTTTATATGCAAGGAAACATATTGAGTATCAAATTAATATAGGTGGTTTTTATTTATCTTGGTATTAAATTAAAGAAATTTGAAAATACTATTGCGGGTCAGGTATAAAGTAGACTTGTTGACTGTTAGCGGAGAAATAATATGCCCTGTACTAAAGAATATGAATGAATGAGACAATGACAAGTCTTGCAAAGGAACAAGATATAAAGCACATCGATTTCCCAGCCGGGTGCGTCTAAACACTCGGCTGCTAAGGAGTCCACTAAACCTTTTTTTTTTGCACTAAATACTAATAAGGAGCACGATTCAGCTAAACTTTTTTTTCTTTCGGTTTCATTCTATCTACATAGGCAAAGTTGACTTTAGATATTTTACCAAATGATACGAAACATTTAAATATGTCACAAGTATTACTCAATAATATAAAAAAGAAGATGTGGTATGATTGCCAATGAGAAAACTGTCCACAAGAGATCAAAATGACACAGACATTAACAATTGTATGTCACCGTACGGCCTTCAACAATGAGCAAATCCCATACCGCATAGTCAGCTACAAAATGCCCCGATATGACAATGTAAAACAATTCAAACGAGAAAACTCACGGCCTTATTTGTAAAAAAGAATGAACAAAAAACAAATATATAACACATAAACAAACGACACCCACTGAATTACAGGCTCCTGACTTGGGACAGCCACATCCATAAATAATATGGTAGGGTTAAACATGTTAGCGGGATCCCAACCCTCCCATATTTTTTTAAAAATAATATTCGTCCTAAATATGCATGAAATGTTTGCCACTGGACGTTGGCAAACATCAATCAATTGATCAAATTTTGCACTAAAATAGGAATTCAACAAGTTAGTTAACTTTCTGAATTCGTTTTTGTGCAGAAATAAATTCCATAGAATATATTAAGTATGTAAATATATGCAAAGGGTATCTTGTGGTCTTGTGGTATAGTTTATATTAGATCAATCATTTGGCTGTTGTCTGCTCTTTGGTTGTTTTGTTGTCTCTTTTACACATTCCCCGTTTTAATTCTCAATTTTATCGTATGTTTTTTTTTATTGTATGTGCCAGAAAATGTATTAGCCAAGTTTAAATGAAAATAAAGAGAATTAGAATATTGTTGAATAGAAAGTACATATCCGTGTGGAATTCGCCTCAGGTTGTTTTTCCAAGTTTGATATCCAACTTCTTTACCCGACAACCTTGTATATTGTATATGTTTGATGGACTATCATCATGCTCATGTGACCATCAGGTACTGAGATAAATATGCTAGTGTTTAAACTCTGTCAAAGCCAAAACGATTAAATATATATATCTAATTTAAATTCATTCATGCATGCAGTAAAACGTTTCTTATATAAAACAATTTTTCAAACTTTTATCTTTAATGCGTTTAGCCTACATGTGAAAATAAACCGGGAAAGGAGTTGTGATAGACAAATGGACAACTATATACATGATATACAAACATATGTATTGATATTTTCTTCAGTTTATGAACTGTAGAAAACTTAATACCCGATTCATTTATCCTCATTACACATAATCTGTGTTGAAATGCGTTGAAAGCATGGGAGTTTGTATTTCTTGCTCCTATATTATGTATTTCTTAAATATTTTCTTCGCCTAAAATGTGATCGATGTTTATATTGTTCTTATTAGTCCGGAATTTTATAGTACGAATCACACCTCTTTAACACAAGTGAAAAAAGGGGGGAACCTTGAATGACACAGTACAAAACTCCCAGTATATTTTATTTTATCATGGCCATTATAATGCTTAATCTACATGTATATATTGTTTACTACAAACATGAAATCGACAATAAAATTATACCACCAGCTATTTAATTGTACCATGTTGGTACTACTTCTACTACTTTGCGTTACACGAAGTTCCTCAAAACAAGGACTTGGTATAGAAAGTCCCTGCTCAAAATAAGGCAATTTTGACATTTCAAAGAACTCTGGTGTTTTTCGTTTTATTTTGTCTGGCATTGTCGGTATGTTTTCGTCTTTTAAGTTTGAAATCCCCATTGCACGTTATATGTTGCCTCCCTTATTGTGCAGCAGCAAATATTCCAGAAGTACGTTATAAATACTTAGGATCTCGTGTCATGACTAAATAATTGAATCCTTTTTTCAGACAGGATAATATGCTCATCTCGGGTCCTTTAAGGTAGATCATAAGTAAATCTTTTTTGAGACAGAATTTTCTTATACTTAGCCAGAATGAAGATTTTAATATGCTCTTTTCAAAAATATAATAAAAAGTAGGGGTCACCGTGCTATTTTTCAAGCTATGAGTCGTTGAAAATTGCCTAAATTTGGTTAAATTGTTAATGGAAAAACACAATTGTGTGCATAAAAAATAATCTATGAGATAGAATTTTGAAATAAATTGTGAAAAGATAGGTTTTGTAATATGTTTTAAGAAAATAAAAAGAAAAAATGGTGTCACCGAACTTGTTTTCTTGTTACAAGTAAAAAGAAAAAAATTCCCTATCTGTCCAGTATAAATTTTTTACTAAAAGAGTTATCTTCCCTTAAATGGCTCATTTGAAAAAAATGATTCAAAAAGCAAAATAGAATGATATTTGTTCAATTATTTTGTATTATACAATAAATTGCCAAGTTTTCTTTATATTATTAAACAGTCTAACCATCAAATTGCAAATCTGTCTCCAAATTTGCAGATTTAGGCAAATAACTAGACCGATTTTTTACTGTGATTGTTCAATCCAAGATGGCGGTATACCATGAATCTACCTTAATAGCTAACTTACTTTGGTCTCTTGTGGAGAGTGGTCTCATTAGCAATCATATACTACACATATAATATATATATATATATATATATATCCACATCTCCTTTTAATGGGCGCACTATGTTTGCACACATTTGGGAAGTAAAATGTTTTACGTTTCCACTCAGCTTTTGATTACATTTGCACGCATTTATTTAACAGGTTTATTTCAATAATAATAATAATAATTTTATTTGCAAAATACACCCATATGGGTCAAGCAAACACAAATACAACATTTAATACAGACAGTGAAGAATTATAAATATAAACATAAAAAAAACATAGTTATAAATGGTAATTAATGTAACCTTTGACATGGACCTCATTTTCGCAATTCTAAAGATTGCTTTATAAAGTCACCAATTTCTGTCAAAAGCTCAGATTTAGGATCCAAAAGTTGTTTTAGCTTTAAAAGTGGTTGATAATTTGTAAAATCAGGATTTATATTATTAATCTTTAAAAATAAGCAATCTCTTAAAGTTGAGTTTAGTTTGCAATATAGAAAAAAATGGTATTCATCATCAATTCTATTACAAAGTTTACACAACCTTTGATCTCTGGGTACATTTTTATATCTTCCATTTCAACCTCTAGGTTATGGTCACTAACCCTTAATTTAGAAATTAATTGTCTGGTTTTAAAATTTGATTCTTTTAATAAATAATTTTCAATTTTTATCTCAGTCAATCTAGATTGCCAGCATGTTAGTGTCTCGCAACAAAATTTCAGTGCTTTGATACCCCAAGCTGACTTGCATAATAAAATTATATCAATGCATCAACCAAAACTGACCATATTTACATTTTATTATGTAAATCTATATATATAGCTGCACAGTACATAGTAAATCAGCAATATTTTGATATCAGAATGCATTGCATTATACAAATGAGTCGACAGTAACATTGCAACACAATGTCAACACAAATTTATTCCAATCATTTAGATTGCCAGCATATCCTCTTTTTATTTAAAATAGTGTCTTGCAACAAAATTTCAGTGATTTGATACCTCAACAATGCTCAAGCTGACTCATATAATAAAATTATTTTAATGCGTCAACAAAATTTCAGTGATTTGATACCTCATGCTGACTCATATGATAAAATTATTTTAATGCGTAAACAAAATTTCAGTGATTTGATAACTCAACAATGCTGAAGCTGACTCATAAATAAAAATTATTTTAACACATAAACAAAATTTCAGTGATTTGATACCTCAAGCTGACTCATATGATAAAATTATTTTAACGTGTAAACAAAATTTCAGTGATATTGATACCTCAACAATGCTGAAGCTGACTCATATAATAAAATTAGTTTAACACGTAAACAAAATTTCAGTGATTTGATACCTCAAGCTGACTCAAATGATAAAATTATATTTTAAAACTGACCATATTCGCTCTTTATTATGTAAATCAATACATACAAAATGATATAGCAGCATAGTAAATCAGCAATATTTTGATGTCAGAATGGATTGCCATTATATAAATTTTGTTGATTGTTGGCATGTCTTTGTTTATTCAAAATATTGTCTTGCAACAAAATTTCAGTGATTTGAAACCTCAGGCTGACCATGCTGACTCATAATAAAATTAATCAAACATGTCAACCAAAACTAACCATATAAGCACTTAATCATGTCTATTATGTAAATCTATATAGCAGCATAGCAAATCAGCAATATTTTGATTCTTTTCTGTTTACGTAATATAAAACGGTCACTGAAGTCAGTATCTGTATCTGTATTTCAAACTTCTGAACATGGATGGGTATGCCGTTAATTCATTTTGGCTATTGTTTGATTGGTGGATCTGCGCATAAATAAGTCATGCTTGCTGAGGTGTGCTCATTTAAACCCAGTGGTTCAGGATATTTTGTAAGATTCACCATATCACTAATCCTGGCTGAGCCGGCTGCTTGAACTTTTCATGCACATAACAATGACTTTTCCATGGTGGCGTCATATATTTTGTTTTATGACATCAAAATTTTACGGGAAATTCTACATGTCTATTAATGGCAGACAAATAGCGATAAGGTTTATAAAACTAACCCAGTAGTACATCCCTCAACAATGTGACTGACATGAGAGATACTTTCATGACTTTATAATGAGAAGTTCTCTTCTTGGAAAAGTATACTGTTACATGTAGTATATTATGTCGGTTGGTTGATTTTGTTGGTAGCTAAATTTCAAGTGGCAAATATTTCATTCCTGCTCGCATAAGTATTTTTTCGAACGTTCACGGTATCATTTATAATTTATAATGACAAATCTAACACAATTGACGAGATTGTTCATAGTTATACAACACCTTATGTGCAATACATGTAACACTGTACAGTGTACAATTTCCTTTTGAACATTTTCTGGAAAACAGAATCGTGAATCCAAGGCAAACAAACGTGAATTACGAAGAAATATTTATGAAGAGCCTGTCAAAAATGGGGAACGAAACAACGTTAAAAATGATGTTGATAACCCATGATATAAAAATAATGTTCCTATGCGCGGATAACCTCTGTATACGGCTTCTACTTAAAAAAAAATATCATTTATTTTAATTTATGATAGCTGCAAGTAATAACAACTGTCCAATCTTATAGCCATTGTTCTCTATAAATAAGAATATGAAAAAATAAAATAATTACTTTAATAAACACATTAAAAATATTTTTTTTTTCGTATTCTTATCTATAATATATATTTAGACTACCGGGTATAGTAATTTGCTACTCTGGAAAAATATTAATTAAGATTATTATTATTGTTTATGTTTACAATCCGATAAAATTAAAATAAAAAGAACTTCGATTTCCACCAATGAAATGTCGTACACCATTCATTCACACCATTCCCGATTGCACGTTACACGATCACACCATTCCTCATACACCATTACACCATTCCCCTTACACCATACACCATAGCACCATAGCACCATACACCTTACACCATTGCACCATACACCTTACACCATTACACCATACACGTTTTTTTTTGGGAAGTTTACACCATCCAAGGGCTGTATCATTATAAAAACCGATCATCGGAACTATGTAAGTTAATTTCTGTTGAAATGTCATCGTTTTATGTATTTTTGTAACTATTAATACCAGTAGCATAATCAAATCAAGTTCGGCGTATCATGTTCTTAAAAATAATTGTTCGTGAATCTTATCTATTTAATCTAGTTCGTTACACATAAACATGGTATCATTCAGAATATACATTTCATTTGAATATATTCATTACTTAATAAACAATATGCTATATTTATTCATGTTCAATGCTCTCTTGCTAGCAAGTAGTTACGTCTGGCGTATCAAATTATAAGCTTGGTATATTTGAAAAGTGATTTGAAAACAAGTTTAAAAAATATTGCCAGAATTTCAAAACCTTCATTTACTCTTAGAAAACTACTTGTATTTTAGTTGTTAATCTGTTTAAATATAGAACACAGATATTACACAACGCACAACTCATCTAAACGTCAGTTAAACACTCATGATAAGATCTATGTTATTAATGCAATTCAATAGCATAAGATTCTAGGATAGCAAAGGTTTACAAGGTGGTTAAATTTCTGACCACTGTTGGTCAAATGAGACATTATCAATAACAAAATGTTATGTGTACGCATAATGGATATCTGATGTTTCATTAATTTGATTTATAAGTAATTTCTTCGTTTCATATTATGTTTTTGCTACGAAAAAAGGCTTTTATAAAACTAATTTGCACAAACACTTGTGTCCTGTTCACGCTATTTGATGCGAATAAGTTTGTCTTGAACAAATATTTCGGTTGATTTTTTTTGGATGAAAGTAAGACAATATCAATAAGAACCAAGGAGTAAACAAAACCAAAGGACATTTACATCAACAGTTATAAATATTACTTAAGAAACAACACGAACTCCACTAAAAACCGGGTGTGAAATCAGGTGCTCCGGAAGGTTAAGCATTTGCTGCACCGTATACGGGACCTATCGTGTTATTTCTTTGTTCAGTTCGGTAATGATGGAAGTTATATAACAGTTAACTATGTCCGGTAGTATAATGTGTCCCCTATACTTTGTTTGCAATACATGTACAGCTCTTTCTTGATATATGTACCGGTAGTAATATTAAAAATTGATTGTTAAATTATGTTTTCCTTAACATCCAGGGACAAATGTTTCATGCATATTCAGGACTAATTTTCCGATTTATATACTGTCTTATCGAGTGTGACACTCTTTTGGATGCTCCCAAAGAGTGTCACACTGGGATTGAAGACTTACATTCACCCTTTTTGTTCGCTCCTCCTAATAAACCGAACAAATTCAGATTTGGTCAGCAGATAACCTTTTCAACTTTTCATCTCCAGTGCTGTACAACTTTGTACTTTTTTCACTTTCGATCTTTTATATCTGGGCGTCACTTGTAAGTCCTGTGTGGACAAGGCGCGTTTTTGGCGTATTGAATTTTAAACCTGATGCTTTTTGTTATCTATTAATCATGTTTTTCTTTGTCTAATATGTTCTCCTATTTCTTTGTATTGTAGTCCTGTAATATTATGTTGTCATTTCAATGTTATATTTAACTTTGCCATTAAAGTGCGAGGTTTGGCATGCCACAAAACCAGGTTCAACCCACCACTTTTATTCCCCTTTAAAAGTGTCCTGTACCAAGTCAGGAAGATGGCCATTGTTATATTATTGTTCGTTCTGTGTGTGTTGCATTTTAACGTTGAGGCGTTTGTGTTTTCTCTTATTTTTGAGATATTGAGATCAGACGTGGCACGGTACTTGTCTATCCCAAATTCATGTATTTAGTTTTCTTGTTATATTTGTTATTCTCGTGGTGTTTTGTCTGATGCTTGGTCCGTTTCTGTGTGTGTTACGTTTCGGTGTTATGTCGTTTTTCTCCTCTTATATTTAATGCGTTTCCCTCGGTTTTAGTTTGTTACCCCGATTTTGTTTTTTGTCCCTGGATTTATGAGTTTTGAACAGCGGTATACTACTGTTGCCTTTATTTATTACATGTGAACACTTTCAAATTAGTCAGATGTTGCTGGATGTTGACACATGAATGCTGAGTATCCTTTTAGTAACTATTTTTAACTGACACAGACAAAGTAATGTTCTCTTAAATGGAGTACAAGCAAACAATCAAAATGTCCATTACCAATGATTATCTTTATTGCAAAATACGATCTTCCTTTACATATTGTTAAAGTATTTGGCCCTTTCCTCTTAATGAAGTTTCGAAATATTTTGTCAATGAGTTGCTATATCCCACATCTATTTATATAATTTTTTCTTTGCTGATCGATTTTCTTGAAATGCATTGTATTCATTCAGCTGTACAGGAGCTTGTAATCTTTTTACAAATTAGTCATGTACAATTGTAGATAAATTCATATCATTAACATTTCTGTTTTGTTCAACAGGTTGTGTATTTTATAGGTGAGATTGAAAAGCAGAAGAAGGAGATGAAAAAGCTTGACTTACAGATAAAACTGCTAGAAAGAAACAAGTCAAAGGAGTACCAGCCAATCTCGTTATCACAGTGTATTGAGGCACTTGGTTCTACCAACTAATATAAACTCAATTTGTTATCTTCTCATGTTATATTGATTTAATATTTTCAAAAGAAAAAAAAATGATTATATATTTCACATAATCATATATTTGAATGAATTAAATGAGGTCTTAACTATTAACCTCAATGATCTACATGTAACAGTTATCAATAAAACTTCCCGAAATTATTGAACAACACAGAATCAAGCACCTGTTTTATATCAGGTTGAACTTGGTAGGGAAAACGGTTGCCAATTTCTTTTCATAGAGAAGTTTGTAATGGTTGTGGATGTGGATTGTGTCAATGTCCACCATGTTAATATCGAATAAGTTTGTAAATGAAGTGATGTGTCAAATGGGAACCAAATAGTTCTGACAAAAAAAAAGAAACTGTAATTGATCTGAGACATGAAAAGCATCGAAAGTCTGCCTGTGTCACTAGTGTGAAGAGTTTGACTTCATGAGCAATAATTGAATCTTTTACTTTAAAACTTGAACACTTATCGAATAAAGTTTCAATCTTATTAAATCATTTCAAAATCGAATCACGGAGATAATAAACCGTCGTTGTAGATGGCCATATACATGGTAACCAGAAGTTGCTTAAATCAAATATTTTGTACTTTGGTGAATAGTTGTTTCACTGGCAAGCACCCTATGTCTCCTTATTTTGAACATCATCAGAATAAAATATTGTTTCCATTAAGACCATAGTAAATCAAAACTGGTCTGCAATTAGTTAGGATCATGTGTCTATGAAAAAGTAAGAAAGCATATTAAAGTGTTAATAATATGTATTTCAGTGGTTAAAAAATACTCTGGCAACGTGTTCTCTCCTGTTTCTTCCATCTTGCACTCCCAGAAAGGCTGGAACTTGCACGGTCTGATTAAGGCTAACACCAGCACCGTCGTCATTCACCAGCGGTTCATTTCTTGACAAGGCAATGTTATGCAACACTGCACAGGCACCAAAAATTCTGCAGACTTTTTCTTACTTTATTTTCATTCTTACCTTAAATATGAAAAAGTATATGCTCATTTAAGTTTCAAGTTATTCAGAGCAGTTAATAGAAAATGAAAAGGTGTCATGCATGCAGAAATATATATCCTATTTTATATGTCTTGATATATAGATAATATGCAATAGTCATCTAACATACCTTCATTCAATGTTTTGACATTATTGTTCATTTTTCGCACTTAGATAACTGTTTTAGCAAATCATGGCGGTGATACCAAATGCATATTCAAAATTCTTAATTGAAGACAAATTTACAACACTTGACAAAGATCCTTATAAGGACAGCCTTTTGTTGATCAAGGTGGTGTTTTTTCCAAATTTATATATTCGGGTTGCTGTATCACGGACGTTTACTAAACATCTCTTAGCCATTTTGGTGTGACTATTTCATGGATTTTGTTCTTTATTTATGTACGAATTGCAATGTCAAATCTGTATTTAATATAAATATACCTCAGAATGGAGGACATGAAACCGTCTCTTTAAAATACCAAGAGTCCTCTTTATAACGGATCTAGTACTGGCATGGCATCCGTTGAACCTTTGCTGGTGTCTCTCTGTTGGATTGGCATATGGAGTAAGCAGGTAAGGGCGACAAGCATATCCACTCCCCAAGAATAACACCATCTATCCATCTCCTGTGATTTGTCTGGTGGTAATTGGACAAAGTTGATGTGTGGAATATGTTGGCGTCGTGAGTGGAGCCTGACTAGTTTGCAAATATATTTGAAAACCTGCCTATAAATATGAATTCAGTGTTTAAACAAAAAAGACAATTTAAAAAAAAATATCAGATTTTTTAATTATGCAAGTACATTAACGCACCTGCTAAAAAAGTACTACACAGTTATTCCTCAACAAATTTCATTACTGACATTTTTTAAAACAAGAAAATTCGGATATAAACAAACACAGATAGCTATTACTATATGATTAAAAAAGAGAATTTGAAATCACAAAGAGTAAAAGAAATAAATGCAAATCACACGGTATCATAGACAAGTCATATTAATTTAACTAGAGTTATGCCGCTTTGTACCGTCATTTGAAGTTCTTTGTCCACAGGCACTTGTTTCTATCCACAGGAAGGTCGACTTTCCATATAAATAGAGCACTTGTTTCTATCCATAGGAAGGTCGACTTTCCATATAAATAGAGCACTTGTTTCTATCTATAGGAAGGTCGACTATCCATATAAATAGAAGCTTCTATTTATATGGATAGTCGACCTTCCTATGGATAGAAACAAGTGCCTGTGTCTTTGTCGTATAAAGCAAAAATACAATGTTGCACAGCGAAAACGTCCGACATATTGAAGAGCAGTTTATGTTTTTACCTTTCTGTGTTGACAAGATGAATACAATGGAAACCTTTAATCTTTTTCAAGTCTTATAAAGACCGGACTCAAATTAATACAACCTCTGATATTTGGGTCGAAACAAGAGGACTCAGTTGTCTCTATTGATAGTATCAAGGTAATTTTAAATGGAGAGAACAATTTTAAAAGATCATCATCGATGAAATCGGGAACGACAAAATAAAGATTACAATACCTTCAAAATCACAGACAGCTTGCTCATTTATGCTGTGGTACCTCTTTCTGTTTACATAGGATGGTTCATCATCTGATCAGTCAGGGGCATTACTTAAACAAGTAATTATTATTTAGTTACTTAAATAGGTAATTTTTGTTTTAAAAAATTATAAAATAACCCAATAGAGTTATTTTAAATTTCAATAGAAGCATGGACTAAATTTAGTTTTCATGAATTTTTACAGCATTGTATATCATAAAATGAAGAATTTATTAGATTCAAGAGGAGTATAGAGATTAAGGGTTACTTTAAAAATAATGACAAAAATATTACTATAATAAGTTATTTTATACATCTTTGAAAGAATTAGTAATAACACTTATTTAAGGAACATATATAATTGTTTTTGGTTACAAATTATGAATAACTTCAAGTCTTTAATAATTCACAAGTTTCCATATATTTATATCTGTCTACCTTCAAGATTTTTTAGGAACATTATATTTTAATAGTCCCAAAAGACCAATCTTTGACCAAAAAGCGTCGATATGAAAGATAAGTGCGTCAGAAAGGCAATTAGTGTTTCAGAAAGATTAGATTTTATATTTCATGGGAAAAATAACCAATTTGTAAAAGCTAGTAAAATCTGTAAAGTTGGACACCTATAAAAATAATATTTATAAAAGTAACTTATATAAGTAATATTTAAAATAGCCTCGTTTTCAGCAATACTTGTATAGGTAATTTTAAATGTTACTTGTTTGAGTAATGCCCCTGACTGCTGATGGTGCCTGTATTCTCACATGTGTGCAGTCAATGCACCCCAAAACATTCGGAATGTTACTTTGCCTGTAAAACCCACATTTTATCCTGTTAATCGAATCCACATCTGTAGGCCAACTCACAAAATCGTCCTTAATGTCAATCAAGGCATCTGTCATATCAGTTACAACACGGGAAACTGTTCCTTTGTCATACCCCAATGTATCTCCGATAACTTGCAAGAATGAGCCGGATGCATAGAAACGCATTGCTATACATACTTGCTGTTCAACGGTCAGTGCTGTTACTTTATTTGTTGGCCTTCTGAGTCTGTTTTGTAGAAGATTACAAAGGTTAGCAATTGAGTCCTTCCCAAATCTATACCTCCTTCTAAGTTCATCGTCATTTAAATTTGTTAAATGTGAAATAGTTCCTCTAAAAACTCTGTCCTTTCTGGGTCGTAGTGGTGGCATTAACAAAGCAGCCATTTTCTAATTATACCTTGGTTGAATGGTTAAGCGCTGCTACCTACCATCGTTAAATTTCACTGAAGTTAAGGATGTTTGCTCCTCTATTTTTTTATTTATTGCCAGATTTTCGGAATCCTCTGGTTTTATACATGTATTGCCATTAACAAATTTTGCCTACTAACCCCCACTTTTCTTTTCATAATTTTATAACATAAAGTTCAAAAAGCCATATTTCAAAATCTTATAAAATCCTTTTTATTTTTACATAGTTTTTGAACTAAAAAAGGTGTCAAGGTTAAATGTATGAAAAGCCTAGAGAGAATTATTTCCCGCCAAATTTTCTATTGCTTATATTTCGAAAACAATTTCCGGTGGCGATGATACACAGTGATCTAAGATTGCTAAGATTTACGTCATATGGTTTTTGTGGATAGTCGTATCATTGATAATCATACCACATCTCTTTATTTTAAATACACTGTATACATAGTGTTATCACACTCAAACCTCAATATTCCAATGCTAAAGTCTTTTACAAGCTCTATAGATTAAAAGTAATGCGTTTACTTTTCTACATTGGGTATAGGGGGAGGATTGAGATCTCACAAACCCCGCCGCATTTTTGCGCCTGTCCCAACTCAGGAGCCTCTGGCCTTTGTTAGTCTTGTATTATTTTAATTTTAGTTTCTTGTGTACAATTTGGAAATTAGTATGGCGTTCATTATCACTGAACTAGTATATATTTGTTTAGGGGCCAGTTGAAGGACGCCTCCTGGTGCGGGAATTTCTCGCTACATTGAAGACCTGTTGGTGACCTTCTGCTGTTGTTTTTTTCTATTGTAGGGTTATTGTCTCTTTGGCACATTCCCCATTTCCATTCTCAATTTTATGACAACCAAATTATTGGAAATAATTGATTTACCCAAAAGTATATTAATATTTTAAGAATAAGGAATTTGTAAACTGAAAATGAATATGTTGTATTAAATGAGAGTTTATCGACCTGGGGCCGGTTGTTCAACTTGTCGTTAACACTAACGCTCCGTTAAATTTTGCTAATGTATCGTTAAAATTGAACGTCTCGTTGATTCTGTTGTTCATGTTATAGTTAGTTTTAACGCTCCGTTATAATGTTTTTAAGGATGTTCGCTACTCTGTTTAAAAATAACAAGCGTTTTAAAAGAATGTTATGAATTGATAGTATATAAATAAACAAACAATAAAAGCAGAAAAAAATGGAGGGTCCGTGTGTTTGTTTTCGAAATATAAGCAATAGAAAATTTAAGTGTCGAGAGTGGAGAAATATCATAATACACGAATTATAGTGATGGAATCTGTTACACTAAAATTTTAATCCTGGTGTATATGATGAGTTTATTTAATGCTAAACATTGTAAACAGATATATTAATGTTTAACTGATATTTAGATAAACAGAAGCATATAACCACAACTACACATATTTTATTTTCAACCCAAATAACGTACTAAACATCAAATAAATATTAACTTATTGATAGCAAAACATTCTCTAAATTTTTTTGTTATTTTTAAATGTCTTGATCAGTGTGAGAAAAATAGGTCTCCTCACTCGTAAAATATCTGTTTACGACAGATGATTGGTCGCGATCTGATTATGACGTCAAATGCTCTTAATTTTGTTCTAAAATTCCGATTTTAACGCATTTAAAAAATATGACCATGCCTGATGACGTCACTTATAAAGAACACGCCTGTTATTTTTTAAAAGGAATTACAATGATCATTGAATATGAAAGAGATTCGATCGACTATAGCAAGTGTTTCAAAGTTTAAATTACGTATGTGGAAGAAAAATATTGTAATTGGAATATTTGAATAAACAAATCATGTTTTAGTATTATTTGTACAGTTACATGTACGTTTTATCACTTTATCTGTATAATACACTTCATTTTAATACATTCTTATTACTAGTACTTTTACAAATGTATGTAAACAAAAATTAGAAAAAAAAAATGTATGTATAGTTTATTAACAATAAAAAAAAACTTCATGTGTATGGGTAATACTATTAGTTACATATTGTTTTAGTGAGCTAATACGGTATATATGGTGGGGTCAATGAATTCCATATGGGTTGAGAGCGAAGCTCGAATTCCCATACGGAATTTACTGACCCCATAGATACCGTATTACGTCACTAGCACACTATTTAACGAATTTATCTTACCGACTATCTTAACGTGTGAGGTTAAGACTAGTGACCTATCAAAATCAGCAAGTCTTTAATACTGTTAGCGTTAAGAAACTACTTCTAATAATCCTACAAAAACAGATGCCAACAATAACAATTTGTTAGGTTCAAATGTGTTTTATGTATTTGTCGATCGTAATCATCAATTTCGTCGTCTGTTGAAACCTTTAAGATTTTTTCTCAGTATCGTTCAGTTTTTATCTAACATGGAATATAAAGGGATGTAACACCCTTACCAACCGTGTATGAATTAAGCCCCACCTACCTAATAACCTAATATGAAATATATGCGATCACCACGCGGACGCTTTTAACCAATCACATTCCTAGAAATGTATAGGAGGTAAGATAAAATCAATTGTCAAGTTTAAGTTCGTTATCTGTATACCAACTGGTACCGATATCGTGTCTAGACAAATTTAAGATTCAAGGAAATTTGCTTTCGTCTATATCACATTTTTTATGTGTTTTTTTTAAGATCTGCCTGTAACAATTGTCATTAACCCTACTGTGCCTAAATCTTCCAATTAGCATCACTATGTATAGCTACAATTTTTTTTTATCCAGTTAAGAGAAATCATATAAACGTACAATACATATATATTTATTAATATATGTTAAGAAACACATAAGTCAAGGCAGTTCATATATTGCAATATCATTTTATCACTATTTGTGTAATGTGAAATGAAACTTATCTTTAATTTAGTATAACTTATAGTAACATTTATATTCTAGACAAAAAACTATTAGATGTATCATTTTAAAGATAACTCATATAGACATGATCATGGTTGATTCTCTGAGGTAATATATAAAATGTTTGTACATCAAGGATAGATTAAAACCTCTGGTTTATGAACGTTTAATTAGAAAACAAACCGACTGCACTTCATTATTGATGTATGATAGTTGTTATGAAAATAATGCAAACTTGTTTCTAATAAACTAATTATATAGAACAGACATATAGATCTATACATGTCTATATATGTATACATGTATGAATGCATCTGTTAATTTGTATTGTTTAATTGTTTGGAATGCAGATCACTCTTTATCAAGACACAAATATTTCAACCATAATAAACGGATTTATGTTCAAATTGACAGATTGAAGACACGAAAGAGAAACACACTGTCTTTTCCCCCCAAAAGTTCCATACAAAATTGCAAATAACTTAGATATGTCAGATAATTTAATAACATATTAATTAAAAAAAGATAGGACATAAGTTTATTTGAGTTTCTGTCGGTTTTTCTCATAGATTGTGATACATGTTTAAAATCAATTTAAAAGAGCACACGGTTGCATAATAAAAAAGTATAATGCTAAATAAGTTATCGAAAGGTAACAAGACCTTGTTGATAAGTATTCCATATCAACTTCCCAAATAATACATGATGGTATTGGTGTATAGATTATTTTGTATTATCTTTATGTGCAGGTGTGTTTTATGTATGCGACTTTTTGATTTACCTCTGCGTTCAATATTTTTGTGATTTTTACTTTTTATAAAACAGTTATGAAATGCCTATTGATATAGTTTAGATGTTTATACTGGATCGTACACTACTTGCTCATTAGTTTTATTTTTAATAAACATATATTGTTATGTAGAAGCCTTTATCAGCCTAATATAGAGTTCTAATTTTACTCCTTATTGAAAGCCGCACAATCACTTCATATTGCGTGCATCAACATTTATAATCTTCTGTTTACAAATGATATCGGATATGTTCCTGACGTCGTAACTACATTCCCCTTCCCTGCCATAAATGTGACCTACCGAGTTAGACTATTTACCGGATTTGTTATCTCATAAAAAAACGACGGGTGCCACATATTGAGCAAGATCTGCTTATCCCTCCGGAGCACCTGAAATCACCCCTAGATTTTGGTGAGGTTTGTGTTGCTTATTCTTTAGTTTTATATGTTTGATCGTGTGTACTATTGTTTGTCTGTTTGTCCTTTTCATTTTTAGCCATGTCGTTGTCAGTTTATTTTTGATTTATGAGTTTGACTGTCCATCTGGAAACTTTCGTTATTCTTTAACAAGCACTGCATTATTCTTAAAAAAAAAACAAAAAAAAAACGGTTACTACGATTTTACTCACAAAAAAACAAAGCCAGCATTTGTTATATGTATGGTATTATGTAAGTGTTGCACTAAGTTCGGAATTCAGATGTGCCCTGATGGTAAATTCACTAAATGTCGCAACATACATTGTTATTCAAATTGTTGATTAGTTTCTTTAATCTGGTCATTTATAAATCTGACCAAGTTCCCGTCGCATTTAAATGATGACTATACATTTTATCAAGATTGAGTCATTTGGGAATCATTATACTACCTGTACATTAATATATAGATTATAAATACGGACAGTAACCTGTCTAGTTGAGGTTGGCACCTACTTATTTATTGAATTAACGTTTCCTTCTTCAATTAGGCCGTTCCATCGTTAATAACACCTTAGCTAAGGTGTCAACGACCTACTGTATTGTTACGAAGGACATAATTTAAAACAAATTACCAAGGCTAACAATAAGTTGTAATTGATATTTGTCGACTAAATGGGTATAAACGTAAGACAAATAATGCATTTGTTTAGTAGAAAGTTTTTGCGTTCGTTCACCTCGCATTTACAAGTTAGGCTACTTCATTGATTATTTTCCTACAAAAAACCTCAACCTTGCGAGAAACCATTTCATTCGAAAATCAAAATTGAAAGCATTCTCATACATGTTTTTTTTACAGGAAATTAGCCTGATGCATTTACATGGTATAATCTTATTCATCTACGTAACAAAATGTATTTGAGTAGTTTTTGATTAATACATTATAAATCCAGTGATGATGAAGGCCATTTGACAACAGATCTTATTGACAAATGTAAAAAAATAGCATGGTAACAGGAACAATTATAAAAACTTATAGACACACATCTCTATATACGTATCATCAGTTATAAGTGAGCATATTTTAAAAGAAACAATTTTGCAATTTTGAATTTACCAAATTAAGCAGAAATTGTTTTTGGTGTCATTTTCTTAGGGTTATACATGTTATAAATCTTCAATCTAAAAACACCCCTGTTCAAGCATATCAATTACATATTAATTTGTTGGCACTCATTGTAAATGTTCGTCTGTTTATATACCACATCTGCACTAAAATGCTTATTGTATGTGACAATCACTCGGCATGAGGTTGTTATCTTTCTGACATATTTCTAATATCGATACTCAATTTTATTGCGACTTTCAAATAATAAAAATCGACAGACCATCGTCAATTTAGTTATTGCAATATCTTCAATATTATTTATTGTGTAAAGACTGTAATGTCAAACCTTCAAAACTAATTAAATTAAATAAAGGAGTAGGCCTCAAATTTCAGGTTCATCTGACGAAAGATTTTGACCACTTTTTAAACACTTAAGTGTCTATTTTATTTGAATTAATTAGTTTATGTGAAAGATTTTAACAGATTTAGTCATAAAAAACGATCCGATTCAAGCTCAAATATGAAAAATCTACCTAATATGCCGGAAAATGTCACTTTTCAGATGGTTTTTGGTAAAAATGAAAGTGGCCGCATCCGTGTTCATCCTCAACCTTTATATATACATTTCAATATTAAGGATGAACACGAATGCAGCCACTTTCGTTTTACACGAAAACCGTCTAAAATTTTAACTAAAATGCTAGAATTATGAGGATTTCAGTGATTTATTATGTCACATTAATTCAATCTATAATCATATTTCTGTACTCATAATTTCTTTTTTGCTCTACTGTAATTGAAGATTCCTTAGATTAATAAATGAGATAACATTTGGTTGGCTTAGAGATGGGTTATCAATTAGCATAGAAGAAGTCGGAACAAATATTTGTAAATGAATGTATGTCGAGTGTACCTTATACAATTTTGAAGATTTCATTTCCACTTTTAACTTACCCTTCCGGAGCACATGAGATCACCCCTAGTTTTTGGTGGGGTTCGTGTTGTTTATTCTTTAGTTTTCTATGGTGTGTCATGTTTACTATTGTTTTTCTGTTTGTCTTTTTCATTTTTAGCCATGGCGTTGTCAGTTTGTTTTCGATTTATGAGTTTGACTGTCCCTTTGGTATCTCTCGTCCCTCTTTTAAAAGACATTTCATATATAGATTGTTGATCTGATGTTTAACAGATTTTGTGTACGATTGAAACGTCTTAAGTTAATTCATATGTCTTAAGAAATTATAACAATACAAGCATTCCTTGAAGATCAAATTGATAAGATCTTTTAAAATTGGTTCTGTAACACATATGCTTTGATTGAACATTACGGACATATGTTTCATTGATAATAACTTGAGAGAGCAAACTGACCGGGATTAACATAAATAAATTGCAATACATTGATTTTTCAATCCGCTCACTATTTAGTGATACCTATCAGATATGTAAGTAAAGGAGTAGGTCCGGTAAGGGCCGATTTTGGCCTCAAAATTCAGGTTCATCTAACGAAAGATATTGGACACTTTTCAAACACTTAAGTGTCTATTTCAATTGATTCAATTAGTATATGTGAAAGATTTTAGCTGATTAAGTCATTAAAAACCCTCCGATTCAAGCAAAAATATGAAAAATCTATCAAATATGCAAAAAATCGTCAATTTTCAGATGGTTTTTGTCAAAAATGAAAATGGCCGCATCCGTGTTCATCCTCAACCTTTATATATGTCATATATTATCATTAAATACAACTTGCATTTCAATATTATGAATGAACACGAATGCGGCCACTTTCATTTGAGACGGAAACCGTCTAAAATTTAACCAAAATGCTAAAATTGTGAAGATTTCAGTAATTTAGCATGACTTAATGATGTAAGTACCCGATATATGTGCATTGTATTGTCAAAAACAGACCATATTTGTGTGGCAGAAGCATTCTGCTTTCCAATTAATAGCTAAAGGCTTAAATTTTCACAATTTTGCAAAACTGCTATATTTTGGGGCCAAAATGGGGTCTTACTGAACCTACTCCTTTGAAGACCATACTTTGACCAAAAAGGTTAACTTTACAAATTGTGGATGGAGATGGAGAGTTGTATCATTGGCAATCACACCAAATCTTCCATTATCTATGTAATAGGTACACATAGTAGGGGCGCAACAGTTAACCTTGTTTCATAATCTGTATCCCTATAACAACACACAAAAGGATCGTTTTGATTGAGAAAAAAGTTCTTTTCATGGTAAATTGCAAACATCAAATTTGTAAAATGTGCATATGTTGTATAAATCGGGCATATCGTAGGAAATGTAAGTACCAAATTGTCAGCGTCTAGAATATATTTTAACATAAACCATTAACGTCGATCTTGTGCTGGTTATATGAGCATGTGATTGCATCTACAGAAAATAAAATGAGAAAATAAAACACATGATATAAGAATAACAATAATATTGTTTGTAATGAAAATGCATCTTGTATTGAAAACGTCCATTTTAACCTTTAGGTTTTCAAATTTATTAACTATTTAGCATGGCAAAACATGTTTTATTTTGTTCATTGAATGCCAATCACCCTACAATATGACCGTATTTAAATCTTTCATCCTTGAGTATAATGTGTATGTCTCGTCAATAACTGATCAGTAATTAACAGTTATATGCAAATCTGGCTGGAAATAAACAATCATGAAATAACTAAATGTCAATTAAACTCAGCATTACTGTAGGAATGAAACGCTATCGTTAGTCGATTGAATTTCAAAGAAGACAAAGACATTCAACTATAGTAATAAAAAGCGTGTCAAAACTACAATAACGGATAACATATTTTTACTGAGAGAGGTCAGCCATGCAGAATATGTTATTTTAGTAAAACAAACAAATTTTTAACAATATAATACATCGTAATATAAGTACATAAATACAAAAAGGATACAATTCTAAGTTAACATATCATTTACCTGTATTATTAAAACCGTTTTTTTTTCTAAAGTTAATTTTTTCGAGGGGTTAAAAATTTCGCAGTGGTGTCTTGCCATGGTTTTGTTTGGACTTGTTTGTTTGTTCCTAATATTTTATTAACTGTGCATTTACATTCAGATATCGCCGATCAAATTTATTAGTTCATATTGTATTAATTTACGTTTTTTGATTGAGTAAGGCCTGCCAATTGATATTTCATCGTGTGTTTTTCTATGTTGTGATGTTAGGCTATTGGTTCACAAAAAAGGGATAATGTTTGGATCCATTAAAACGTTTAATTCCGCTGCAAATGTTTGCACCTGTCCTAAGTCAGGAATCTGATGTACAGTAGTTGTCGTTTGTTTATGTTATTTATACGTGTTTCTCGGTTCTCTTTTTTTATATAGATTAGACCGTTAGTTTTCCCGTTTGAATGGTATTACACTAGTAATTGTGGGGCCCTTTATAGCTTGTTGTTCGGTGTGAGCCAAGGCTCCGTGTTGAAGGCCATACATTGACATATAATGGTTTACTTTTTTTAAATTGTTATTTGGATGGAGAGTTGTCTCATTGGCACTCACACCACATCTTCCTATATCTATATCAGTATGCAGACACACAATATAATATGAATTAAAAACCAATTGTTCAGAGAACCATTGATGGTCTTTCCACCAGTTAAGACCTTTTTTTATATGAAAATATTAAAATTTGGTTTTAAATGTCAATTGTACCGTCAAATGACAGCTTATTGAACGCTAATTCCAAAAATGTATGGTTTCTATGGAAAAAGATATAGATAAGGGAGATAATTGTTTACTTCCGGTTCAAACGATGTTATTTCCGGTATAGTTTGATAGTTAAAGTGACACTGATTCCAAAAATATATGGTTCTATATACTTTTTCATTAATGAAGTACAAAATATAGCTACTTCCGGTTTACAAAAGGTCACTTCCGGTTGTCTTTTTCTAGATCACATTGCTTGCAACCTAATTTAAAAAGTCCCAAGTCTTGATCATGTATACATATGAGGTAAAAGCAAAGGTCAAAATTTAGAACGTTACATTTACCTATGACCTTGAGCTCAATTTCGAGGTCATCAACCAAGGACCTCAAATCAAAAGACTCTAGGCCTCTACTATATATAGTTAATGAGTTGTATTACCTTACAACTAATATTAGATATAAAAGGGGGCAAAACTGGCATCAAATGTCTACGTACTCTTTCGACTAAAATCTACGTGTTACCACATGTCGCAACTAACAATTTAGTAAAAATAATTTGTCGATAAGTTATACGGCTTTTGAAAATGAGTGAAAATAAGCCAAAATCAAAATTTATAATATGACCTTGACCTTTGACCTTGACCTTATTTTCATTTTTTTGGACCAAGGACCTCAAATCAAAAGACCCTAGGTCTCTATCACTTATGGTTTACCAGTTAGAAATGCAAATTCTTATATCAAACATAAAAGGGGGGATAACTCTCATATGGAATATCTATACTGCTTCGGTCAAAATAAAACAGAACATCCTGAGGATATAACGAGCAATTTGGAAAAATAAATTTGTCGGTTTCTTATACGGTTGCGAAGCCTTAGAGATAACAAGAGAAACAGTGTTCGGGGAGATAACTCTTATTTTAGAAAGTATTCGGTTAAAACGAGTTGGTTTCAAAAGCGTATAAACTGTTCGATATCATATTCCAAAAATCTAAGCGACAACTTGCGAAACAAAAAAACAGCGAAGGAAAAAAATTAGGCGGAAGAAAAAAAAAAAAATAATAATAATAATTAAAAACCAATCGTTCAGAGAACCATTGATGGTCTTTCCACCAGTTAAGACCTTTTTTTATATGAAAATATTAAAATTTGGTTTTAAATGTCAATTTTCGCGTCAAATGACAGCTTATTGAACGCTTATTCCAAAAATATATGGTTTCTATACAAAAAGATATAAATAAGGGAGATCATTTTTTACTTCCGGTTTAAAATATGTTACTTCCGGTAATTTTTTATTGTTTACTTGACACTGATTCCAAAAATGTATGGTTCTATATACTTTTTCATTAATGAAGTACAAATATAGCTACTTCCGGTTTACAAAAGGTCACTTCCGGTTGTCTTTGTCTAGATCACATTGCTTGCAACCTAATTTAAAAGTCCCAAGTCTTGATCATGTATACATATGAGATAAAAGCAAAGGTCAAAATCTAGAACGTGACATTTACCTATGACCTTGAGCTCAATTTCGAGGTCATCAACCAAGGACCTCAAATCAAAAGACTCTAGGCCTCTACTATATATAGTTAATGAGTTGTATTACCTTACAACTAATATTGGATATAAAAGGGGGCAAAACTGGCATCAAATGTCTACGTACTCTTTCGACTAAAATCTACGTGTTACCACATGTTGCAACTAACAATTTAGTAAGAATAATTTGTCGATAAGTTATACGGCTTTTGAAAATAAGTGAAAATCAGCCAAAATCAGATTTTATAATATGACCTTGACCTTTGACCTTGACCTTATTTTGATTTTTTTGGACCAAGGACCTCAAATCAAAAGACCCTAGGTCTCTATCACTTATGGTTTACCAGTTAGAAATGCAAATTCTTATATCAAACATAAAAGGGGGGATAACTGTCATATGGAATCTATATACGGCTTCGGTCAAAATAAAACAGAACATCCTGAGGATATAACGAGCAATTTGGAAAAATATATTTGTCGGTTTCTTATACGGTTGCGAAGCCTTAGAGATAACAAGAAAAACAGTGTTCGGGGAGATAACTCTTATTTGGGAGTGTATTCGGTTAAGTAGAGTTGGTTTCAAAAGCGTATAAACTGTTCGATATCATATTTCAAAAATCTAAGCGTCATCTTGTGAAACAAAAAAACAGCGAAGGAAAAAAATTAGGCGGAAGAAAAAAAAAAATAATCAGAAGAAATCTAATAGGTCTTTCAACGGAAAGTGGAAAGACCTAATTAAAAACCAATTGTTCAAAGAACAATTGAAGGTCTTTCAACTAATAAAGATCTATTTTGATATGAAAGTATTAAAATTCAGTTGAAAATGTCAGTTCCTATGGCTTTATGATGTATAAATATGAATTTAGAGCAAAGGTCAAAATCTAGCACGTCCAATTAACCTTTGACCTTGACCTCAATTTCAAGGTCATAGACTAAACATCTCAAATCAAAAGACACTAGTTCCTTAATATGTATGGTTCATGAGTAACATCACTTTACGCATAATTCTAAATATAAGAGGGTCGAAAACTCCCATTTATTGTCTACGCACCCTTGCAACCAAAATTTATAAGTTACGACATGTCCCAACTAACAATTTAGGAAAAATAATTTGTCGATATCTTATAAGGTTAATGAAAATAAGTGAAAATAAGCCAAAATCAAAATTTAGAATTTGACCTTGACCTTTGACCTTGACCTAATTTTTATTTTTTTGGACCAAGGATCTTAAATCAAAAGACCCTAGGTCTCTATCACTTATAGTTTACCAGTTAGAAATGTATATCACTTATATCATATACAAAAGGGGGGCTAACTCTCATATGGAGTCTCCGGATAGCTTCGGTCAAAATAAAACAGAACATCCTGAGGATATAACGAGCAATTTGGAAAAATATATTTGTCGGTTTCTTATACGGTTGCGAAGCCTTAGAGATAACAAGAAAAAAACAGTGTTCGGGGAGATAACTCTTATTTGGGAGTGTATTCGGTTAAGTAGAGTTGGTTTCAAAAGCGTATAAACTGTTCGATATCATATTTCAAAAATCTAAGCGTCATCTTGTGAAACAAAAAAACAGCGAAGGAAAAAAATTAGGCGGAAGAAAAAAAAAATAATCAGAAGAAATCTAATAGGTCTTTCAACGGAAAGTGGAAAGACCTAATTAAAAACCAATTGTTCAAAGAACAATTGAAGGTCTTTCAACTAATAAAGATCTATTTTGATATGAAAGTATTAAAATTCAGTTGAAAATGTCAGTTCCTATGGCTTTATGATGTATAAATATGAATTTAGAGCAAAGGTCAAAATCTAGCACGTCCAATTAACCTTTGACCTTGACCTCAATTTCAAGGTCATAGACTAAACATCTCAAATCAAAAGACACTAGTTCCTTAATATGTATGGTTCATGAGTAACATCACTTTACGCATAATTCTAAATATAAGAGGGTCGAAAACTCCCATTTATTGTCTACGCACCCTTGCAACCAAAATTTATAAGTTACGACATGTCCCAACTAACAATTTAGGAAAAATAATTTGTCGATATCTTATAAGGTTAATGAAAATAAGTGAAAATAAGCCAAAATCAAAATTTAGAATTTGACCTTGACCTTTGACCTTGACCTAATTTTTATTTTTTTGGACCAAGGATCTTAAATCAAAAGACCCTAGGTCTCTATCACTTATAGTTTACCAGTTAGAAATGTATATCACTTATATCATATACAAAAGGGGGCTAACTCTCATATGGAGTCTCCGGATAGCTTCGGTCAAAATAAAACAGAACATCCTGAGGATATAACGAGCAATTTGAAAAAATAAATTTGTCGGTTTCTTATACGGTTGCGAAGCCTTAGAGATAACAAGGAAAACAGTGTTCGGGGAGATAACTCTTATTTGGGAAAGTATTCGGTTAAGCAGAGTTGGTTTCAAAAGCGTATAAACTGTTCGATATCATATTCCAAAAATCTAAGCGACGTCTTGCGAAACAAAAAAACAGCGAAGGTAAAAAAAGTTGGCGGAAGAAAAAAAAAAAATAATAATAATAATTAAAAACCAATTGTTCAGAGAACCATTGATGGTCTTTCCACCACGTACAACATATTTTGATGTGAAAATATTAAAAATTCAGTTGATATGTCAGTTCCTATGACTTTATGATGTCTAAATATGAATTTGGAGAAAAGGTCAAAATCTAGAACGTCCAATTAACCTATGACCTTGACCTTTGACCTTGACCTTATTTTCATTTTTTTGGACCAAGGATCTCAAATCAAAAGACCCTAGGTCTCTATCACTTATGGTTTTCCAGTTTAAAATACATTTCAAAATTTCAAATACAAAAGGGGAAATAACTCTCATATGGAATCTCGATACGGCTTCGGTCAAAATAAAACAGAACATCCTTAGCATATAATGAGCAATTTGGAAAAATAAATTTGTCGGTTTCTTATACGGTTGCGAAGCCTTAGCGATAACAAGAAAATCAGTGTTCAGGGAGATAACTCTTATATGGGAAAGTATTCGGTTAAGCAGAGTTGGTTTCAAAAGCGTATAAACTGTTCGATATCATATTCCAAATATCAAGTCGACATCTTGCGAAACAAAAAAACAGCGAAGGAAAAAAATTAGGCGGAAGAAAAAAAAAAAAAAATAATAATCAGAAGAAAACCAATAGGTCTTTCCACGGAAAAGTGGAAAGACCTAAATAATAATAATAATAATCAGAAGAAATCCAATAGGTCTTTCCACGGAAAAGTGGAAAGACCTAATAATTAAAAACCAATTGTTCAGAGAACCATTGATGGTCTTTCCACCACTTTCAACATATTTTGATGTGAAAATATTAAAAATTCAGTTGATATGTCAGTTCCTATGACTTTATGATGTCTAAATATGAATTTGGAGAAAAGGTCAAAATCTAGAACGTCCAATTAACCTATGACCTTGACCTCAATTTCAAGGTCATAGACTAAGGATCTCAAACCTTAAGACACTAGTTCCTTAATATGTATGGTTTATGAGTAATATCACTTTACGCATAATTCTAAACATAAGAAGGGCGAAAACTCCCATTTATTGTCTTCGCACCCTTTCAACCAAAATTTATGAGTTACGACATGTCGATACTAACAATTTAGTAAAAATAATTTGTCGATAAGTTATACGGCTTTTGAAAATAAGTGAAAATAAGCCAAAATCAAAATTGATAATATGACCTTGACCTTTGACCTTGACCTTATTTTCATTTTTTTGGACCAAGGACCTCAAATCAAAAGACCCTAGGTCTCTATCACTTATGGTTTACCAGTTTGAAATGCAAATTCTTATATCAAACATTAAAGGGGGGATAACTCTCATATGGAATCTATATACGGCTTCGGTCAAAATAAAACAGAACATCCTGAGGATATAACGAGCAATTTGGAAAAATAAATTTGTCGGTTTCTTATACGGTTGCGAAGCATTAGAGATAACAAGAAAAACAGTGTTCGGGGAGATAACTCTTATTTGGGAAAGTATTCGGTTAAAACGAGTTGGTTTCAAAAGCGTATAAACTGTTCGATATCATATTCCAAAATTCTAAGCGACATCTTGTGAAACAAAAAAACAGCGAAGGAAAAAAATTAGGCGGAAGAAAAAAAAAAAAATAATAATTAAAATGTCAATTGTTCTTGAACAATTGAGAGGTCTTTCCTTTTGTAATGTAAAATACATGTTCAAATAGACGTAGAATGTATTGAAAAGGTCAAGGTCAACCTTAAAAACATTTAAAACACACTAAAAATCCTTAAAATAAGGTCAAAAACACATAATTCGCTATCTGGGACATGACCTTGACCTTTGACCTTGTGACCTTTGTCAAGGTCATTAGTCCCCAATGTCATTGCTGAAGACCCCATGGGTCTAGGACCTTTGGTTATATAGTAAAAGCTGATTTTGTCTTTTCAGAAACCTAAAACAGGATTTATGCCCCTTAAAAAAAGGTCAAATCTCTTCTGTCAAAATATAACAAAGTTGCGCCGTAATGACCCAAACATTTTCCACTATTTAAAACTTCTGTAAGTATAATGGTTTTTGAGTTGTTCTGATAACAAGGTGTTAGGTCAAAGGTCAAGGTCAACATACACATTTGACCTTGAGGTATTTTTGAAAGTCTCATGAATTGTTGATGAATGGTGAAGATCCTAGGTCTCTACGATTTACGGTTTCTGAGTTTTGGTGGTCCACCGACACCGGTTAATTTTCAAAGGGGCATAACCCTACCAATGAGTCGTTGAATCTTTTCGAATCAAATGTAACGAAGAACCGGGGTCTGGTCCTGAACAAATTTCACCCTTCGTTTTTTTTCTATCTATTACGGTTACGGTGTTGGAACGATAACAAGGTTTTTTGGTTTTGGAGGGATTACTCCGAACCGACAAAATATTTCGACTAACAGGGTGAGTTCCGGATAGGTATTCATGACACCGATACAAAGTGAGAACATGAAAGCGACACGTCTTACGGTTTAGGCTGCTAACTTCGTCAAAGTTTGGCGGAAAAAGAATAATAATAATTAAACTGTCAATTGTTCTTGAACAATTGAGAGGTCTTTCCTTTTCGTAATGTAAAATACATGTTTCAACAGACGTAGAATGTATTGAAAAGGTCAAGGTCAACCTTAAAAAGCTCGAAAACACATTAAAAATCCTTTAAATAAGGTTAAAAACACTAAATTCACTATCTGGGACATGACCTTGACCTTTGACCTTTTGACCTTTGTCAAGGTCATTGGTCCCCAATGCCATTACTGAAGACCCCAAGGGTCTAGGACCTTTGGTTATATAGTAAAAGCTGATTTTGTCTATTCAAAAACCTAAAACAGGGGTTATGCCCCTTATAGAAAGGTCAAATCTCTTCGGTCAAAATGTAACAAAGTTGCGCCATAATGACCCAAACATTTTCCACCATTTAAAACTTCTGTAAGTATAATGGTTTCTGAGATTATCCCATAACAAGGTGTTAGGTCAAAGGTCAAGGTCAACATACAAATTTGACCTTGAGGTATTTTTAAAAGTCTCATGAAATGTTGATGAATGGTGAAGATCCTAGGTCTCTACGATTTACGGTTTCTGAGTTTTGGTGGTCCACCGACACCGGTTAATTTTCAAAGGGGCATAACCCTACCAATGAGTCGTTGAATCTTTTCGAATCAAATGTAACGAAGAACCGGGGTCTGGTCCTGAACAAATTTCACCCTTCGTTTTTTTTCTATCTATTACGGTTACGGTTTTGGAACGATAACAAGGTTTTTTGGTTTCGGAGGGATTACTCCGAACCGACAAAATATTTCGACTAACAGGGTGAGTTCCGGATAGGTATTCATGACACCGATACAAAGTGAGAACATGAAAGCGACACGTCTTACGGTTTAGGCTGCTAACTTCGTCAAAGTTTGGCGGAAAAAGAATAATAATAATTAAACTGTCAATTGTTCTTGAACAATTGAGAGGTCTTTCCTTTTCGTAATGTAAAATACATGTTTCAACAGACGTAGAATGTATTGAAAAGGTCAAGGTCAACCTTAAAAAAGCTCGAAAACACATTAAAAATCCTTTAAATAAGGTTAAAAACACTAAATT
The DNA here is from genome assembly GCA_019925275.1 of Mytilus edulis. NCBI lineage: Eukaryota > Metazoa > Mollusca > Bivalvia > Mytilida > Mytilidae > Mytilus > Mytilus edulis. The sequence goes on from CM034362.1 coordinate 94,341,102, forward strand.
CACTATCTGGGACATGACCTTGACCTTTGACCTTTTGACCTTTGTCAAGGTCATTGGTCCCCAATGCCATTACTGAAGACCCCAAGGGTCTAGGACCTTTGGTTATATAGTAAAAGCTGATTTTGTCTATTCAAAAACCTAAAACAGGGGTTATGCCCCTTATAGAAAGGTCAAATCTCTTCGGTCAAAATGTAACAAAGTTGCGCCATAATGACCCAAACATTTTCCACCATTTAAAACTTCTGTAAGTATAATGGTTTCTGAGATTATCCCATAACAAGGTGTTAGGTCAAAGGTCAAGGTCAACATACAAATTTGACCTTGAGGTATTTTTAAAAGTCTCATGAAATGTTGATGAATGGTGAAGATCCTAGGTCTCTACGATTTACGGTTTCTGAGTTTTGGTGGTCCACCGACACCGGTTAATTTTCAAAGGGGCATAACCCTACCAATGAGTCGTTGAATCTTTTCGAATCAAATGTAACGAAGAACCGGGGTCTGGTCCTGAACAAATTTCACCCTTCATTTTTTTTCTATCTATTACGTTTACGGTGTTGGAACGATAACAAGGTTTTTTGGTTTCGGAGGGATTACTCCGAACCGACAAAATATTTCGACTAACAGGGTGAGTTCCGGATAGGTATTCATGACACCGATACAAAGTGAGAACATGAAAGCGACACGTCTTACGGTTTAGGCTGCTAACTTCGTCAAAGTTTGGCGGAAAAAGAATAATAATAAACAGAAGAAATACAGTAAGGTCTTTCCTTATAGAAAAAGGAAAGACCTTAATAAACAGAAGAAATACAGTAAGGTCTTTCCTTATAGAAAAAGGAAAGACCTTAATAATTAAAAACCAATTGTTCAGAGATACCATATTCCAAATATCTAAGCGACATCTTTTGAAACATCAATAATACGCAAGAAAAAAAATTAGGCGGAAGAAAAAAAAAAAATAATAATAATTAAAAACCAATTGTTCAGAGAACCATTGATGGTCTTTCCACCAGTTAAGACCTTTTTTATATTAAAATATTAAAATTTGGTTTAAAATGTCAATTTTAGCGCCAAATGACAGCTTATTGAACGCTTATTCAAAAGATATATGGTTTCTATCAAAAAAATATATCGAAAAGGGAGATAATCTTTTACTTCCGGTTTAAAAAGTTTACTTCCGGTATTGTTTGATAGTTTACTTGACACTGATTCCAAAAATATATGGTTTTATATACTTTTACTTTGATTTAGTACAAAAAATAGCTACTTCCGGTTTACAAAAGGTCACTTCCGGTTGTGTTTTTAAGGTCACATTGCTTACAACTTAATGCAAAAAGTCCCATGGCTTTATCATGTGTACATACACTACAAACCATTAAAAGTCTGAAATGGCCTATATCTGTACTCGACTGTACTGATTTTTACTCGACCAGTCTGAATTCGTCTGAGATTTACTTGATAATACTCGACTGTAGTCTGAACCATACTAAACAGTCTGAATGTGTACTTGACCAGTACTTAACCATTTTATACTAGTCTGAACCGTACTGGACCTAGTCTGAACCGTACTCGACCTAGCCTGAACCGTACTGGACCTAGTCTGAACAATACTCGACCTAGTCTGAACCATACTCGACCAAGTCTTAACCAACCTAGATCTATTCTTTGTATCTATCAACTGAATTTTATCAATTTCGGATTTTTTTAAAATAAAAATGAAATTTGAACAACAAATTGAAATTAAAAATGTATTCAATACAGTATTGAAATTAAAATTTCACAATAATCAATCATAATATAACGTCAACGCAATATTAATCAACACTTACGTACATGTAAAAATATATATCAACTTTTAAAATATAAATAAAACAAGCTGATCACATAATCTAAAAAAATGAATTGTGACTAACAAATGACTAATATTTTCAATATTTATTCAAAATTATATGAATACTTCGGAAGTATTTTATGGTAACTGGACTATTTTCACCATTTACTTAATATATATATAAAATAGTATATAAAACAACTTAATAAATTTTAAAAAATGAGAGCTTAATTGTTTTGTTTTATTAAACCAAGAATTTAATGTAATCATGATAATAGAATTTCCATAGCAATCCTTGATAACCTTTTTAAAAAAAGAAATGTATTCCAAAGTAACAGTAAAAATTTATTTCAAATAATTTAAGTAATTTTTTTTGTCAAATTAACATGTCATACAGAAAGCACTTTAATGTGTTCTAATTACCTCAATACATGTGTGTTTTACAGGTAAAAAGAAAGCCTTATTTTCTTAAATTCGTGTATTACTTATCTAGTACATACATGTATATTCGAAAGGCCTTGTTATTTAACTTAAACAGGATGTTGCAATTTTGAATCAATGTTATTTAGAATTTAATACCTCTGACCAGGTGTGATCTTATTTATGAGTTTGCCACAAGTAGAGGTTATTCTTTATATTTCACCACTAATCAGAAAAACAATTTTATTTATTTATTTAATATTATCCCTTTTTGATATAAGTTTTATATAATATATTTTTTTTCATCCTAAATATAATCATAGATATATTTCTAATATAAGGTTAAATTTTTTAATAAATTTTGTTTGCTGTTGTTATATATGTCATTATTAGAAATTTATTTTAACAGTTAAAAAAGTAGAGTTTTTTGGTCTAGTATGGTTCAGACTGGTCGAGTACTGTTCAGACCTTTGGTTAAGTATGGTTCAGACTGGAAAAATAGGTCGAGTACAAGTTGAGAATGGGTTAAGACTGTTTCAGACTGGTCGAGTAATAGTTCAGACTATTTTCAACGGGAAAGATAAGGGTCAAGTACGATTCAGTACAGTCAAGTATGGTTCAGACTGGGGTCGAGTAATGTCAAGTAAAAGTCAGACCAATTCAGACTGGTCGAGTAAAAATCAGTACAGTCGAGTACAGATATAGGCCATTTCAGACTTTAATGGTTTGTAGTGATATGAGGTAAAAGCAAAGGTCAAAATCTAGAACGTTTAATTAGCATATGACCTTGAGCTCAATTTCAAGGTTATAAACCAAGGACCTCAAATCAAAAGACTCTAGTCCTCTACTTTATATTGTTTATGAGTTATATTACCATACGTATGATATTAGATATAAAAATGGGGAAAACTCGCGTCAAATGTCTACGTACCCTTTCGACTAAAATTTATGTGTTACGACATGTCGTAACTAACAATTGTGTGAAAATATTTTGTCGATATCTTGTATGATTACTGAAAATAAGAGATAACAAGCCAAAATCAAAATTTTAATCATGACCTTGACCTTTGGCCTCTACCACTCAAATGTACTTATATGTAATGTAATGTAAACTAATGTGTTTTTCTGTATACCTTTGTCCAACTTAGGTGATACCAGAATAAATGATATATATAACTAACCACTTATGGTTTTCCAGTTAAAAATGCATATCACTTATATCAAATATAAAAGGGGAAATAACTCTCATATGGAGTCTCCGGATAGCTTCGGTCAAAATGAATCAAGTCATCCTGAGGATATAGCGAGCAATTTGGTAAAATAAATTTGTCGGTTTCTTATTAGGTTGCGAAGATTAAGCGATAACAAGAAAAACAGTGTTCGGGGAGATAACTCTTACATGGATAAGATTTTGGTTACGAGCTGTCAGTTTCAAAAGCATATTAATTGTTCGATATCATATACCATATATCTAAGCGACATCTTGCGAAAAAAAAAACAAAAAAAACAAGAAGGAAAGAAAATTAGGCGGAAGAAAAAAAATAATAATTAAAAAGCAATTGTTCAGAGAACAATTGAAGGTCTTTCCACAAGTAAAGGTCTATTTTGATATTGAAATATGAAAAATCAGTTTAAAATGTTAGTTCCTATGGCTTTATGATGTATTTATATGAATTTAAAGCAAAGGTCAAAATCTAGAACGTCCTTTTAACCTATGACCTTGACCTAAATTTCAAGGTCACAAATCAAGGACCTTAAATCATAAGACCCTAGGTCTTTAATATGTTTGGTTAATGAGTAATACCACTTTACGCGTAATTCTAAATGTAAGATGGACAAAAACTCCAATTTATTGTATGCGCACCCTTTCAACCAAAATATACAAGTAAGGACATGTCGCAACTAACAATTTAGGAAAAAATATTTGTCAATATGTCATACAGTATTTGAAAATAAGTGAAAATAAGCCAAAATCAAATTTTAGAATATGACCTTGACCTTTGACTTTGACCTTATTTTCATTTTTTTGGACCAAGGATCTCAAATCAAGAGACCCTAGGTCTCTATCACTTATGGTTTACCAGTTAGAAACGCATATCACTTATATCAAATGCATAAGGGGAAATAACTCTCATATGGAGTCTCCAGATAGCTTCGGTCCAAATGAATTGCCTAATCCTGAAGAAGTAACGAGCAATTTGGTAAAATAAATTTGTCGTAATCTTTTACGGTTGCGAAGGAGTAGTGGCCACAAGAAAAACAGTGTTTGGGGAGATAACTCTTACAACGTAAAGTATTTTGTTACGCAGTTGTAAATTTTAAAAGCGTATAAACTATACGACATCATATTCCAAATATCTAAGCGACATCTTTTGAAACATCAATACTACGCAAGAAAAAAATTTAGGCGGAAGAAAAAAAAAAAAAAATAATAATAATTAAAAACCAATTGTTCAGAGAACCATTGATGGTCTTTCCACCAGTTTAGACCTTTTTTTATATGAAAATATTAAAATTTGGTTTTAAATGTCAATTTTAGCGTCAAATGACAGCTTATTGAACGCTTATTCCAAAAATATATGGTTTCTATAAAAAAAATATATAGAAAAGGGAGATAATCTTTTACTTCCGGTTTAAAAAGTTTACTTCCGGTATTGTTTGATAGTTTACTTGACACTGATGCCAAAAATATATGGTTCTATATACTTGTACATTGATTTAGTACAAAAAATAGCTACTTCCGGTTTACAAAAGGTCACTTCCGGTTGTGTTTTTTAAGGTCACATTGCTTACAACATAATGCAAAAAGTCCCATGGCTTTATCATGTGTACATATGAGGTAAAAGCAAAGGTCAAAATCTAGAACGTTTAATTAGCATATGACCTTGAGCTCAATTTCAAGGTCATAAACCAAGGACCTCAAATCAAAAGACTCTAGTCCTCTACTGTATATTGTTAATGAGTTATATTACCATACGTATGATATTAGATATAAAAAGGGGGAAAACTCGCGTCAAATGTCTTCGTTCCCTTTCGAATAAAATTTATGTGTTACGACATGTTGCAACTAACAATTGTCTGAAAATATTTTGTCGATATCTTGTATGATTTCTGAAAATAAGAGATAACAAGCCAAAATCAAAAATTTGAACATGACCTTGACCTTTGACCTTGACCTCATTTTCATACTTTTTTAGCAAGGGCCTCAAATCAGAAGACCCTAGGCCTCTATCACTTATGGTTTTCCAGTTACAAATTTATTTCAATTATTTCAATATAAAAGGGGAAATAACTCTCATATGGAGTCTTCGTAAAGCTTCGGTCAAAATAAAATGTAACATCCTGAGGATATAACGAGCAATTTGGAAAAATAAATTTGTCGCTTTCTTTTACGGTTGCAGAGGAGATCTGATAACAAGAAAAACAGTGTTTGGGGAGATAACTCTTACAAAGAAATGTGTTCGGTTAAACAGGGTGAGTTTCAAAAGCGTATAAACTGTATGATATCATATACAAAAAAACTAAGCGACATCTTTTGAAACATTTTTACACTGCAAGAAAAAAATTAGGCGGAAGAAAAAAAAAATAATCAGAACAAAATCAATAGGTCTTTCCACACGGAAAGGTGGAAAGACCTAATAATCAGAACAAATACAATAGGTCTTTCCACGGAAAAGTGGAAAGACCTAATAATCAGAAGAAAACCAATAGGTCTGTCCACGAAAAAGTGGAAAGACCTAATAATTAAAAACCAATTGTTCAGAGAACAATTGTAGGTCTTTCCACTAGAAAAGATCTTTTTTGATATTGAAATATTAAAAATCAGTTTAAAATGTTAGTTCCTATGGCTGTATGATGTATTTTTATGAATTTAAAGCAAAGGTCAAAATCTAGAACGTCATATTAACCTATGACCTTGACCTCAATTTCAAGTTCACAAACCAAGGACCTTAAATCAAAAGACCCAAGGTCTTTAATATGTTTGGTTTATTAGTAATATCACTTTACGCGTAATTCTAAATGTAAGATGGGCAAAAACTCCTATTTATTGTCTGCGCACCCTTTCAATCAAAATATACAAGTAAGGACATGTCGCAACTAACAATTTATGAAAAATTATTTGTCGATATGTCATAAGGTATTTGAAAATAAATGAAAATAAGCCAAAATCAAAATTTAGAATATGACCTTGACCTTTGACCTTGACCTCATTTTTATTATTTTCGACCAAGGACCCCAAATCTAAAGACCCTATGTCTTTATCACTTATGGTTTACCATTTAGAAATGCATATCACTTAATTTAAGGGAAAAGGGGGAGTAACTCTCATATGGAGTCTCCGTAAAGCTTCGGTCCAAATGAATATCCTAATCCTGAAGATGTAACGAGCAATTTGGTAAAATAAATTTGTCGTAATCTTTAACGGTTGCGAAGGAGTAGTGGCCACAAGAAAAACAGTGTTTGGGGAGATAACTCTTACAACGTAAAGTATTTTGTTACACAGTTGTAAATTTTTAAAGCGTATAAACTATACGATACCATATTCCAAATATCTAAGCGACATCTTTTGAAACATCAATAATACGCAAGAAAAAAAATTAGGCGGAAGAAAAAAAAAAAAAAAAATAATAATAATAATTAAAAACCAATTGTTCAGAGAACAATTGTAGGTCTTTCCACAAGTAAAGATCTATTTTGATATTGAAATATGAAAAAATCAGTTGAAAATGTTAGTTCCTATGGCTTTATGATGTATTTATATGAATTTAAAGCAAAGGTCAAAATCTAGAACGTCATATTAACCTATGACCTTGACCTCAATTTCAAGTTCACAAACCAAGGACCTTAAATCAAAAGACCCTAGGTCTTTAATATGTTTGGTTTATTAGTAATATCACTTTACGCGTGATTCTAAATGTAAGATTGGCAAAAACTCCCATTTATTGTCTGCGCACCCTATCAACCAAAATATACAAGTAAGGACATGTCGCAACTAACAATTTATGAAAAATTATTTGTCGATATGTCATAAGATATTTGAAAATAAATGAAAATAAGCCAAAATCAAAAATTTAGAATATGACCTTGACCTTTGACCTTGACCTCATTTTTATAATTTTGGACTAATGACGTCAAATCTAAAGACCCTATGTCTTTATCACTTATGGTTTACCATTTAGAAATGCATATCACTTAATTAAATGGAAAAGGGGAATAACTCTCATATGGAGTCTCCGTAAAGCTTCGGTCCAAATGAATATCCTAATCCTGAAGATGTAACAAGCAATTTGGTAAAATAAATTTGTCGTAATCTTTAACAGTTGCAAAGGAGTAGTGGCCACAAGAAAAACAGTGTTTGGGGAGATAACTCTAACAACGTAAAGTATTTTGTTACGCAGTTGTAAATTTTTAAAGCGTATAAACTATATGATACCATATTCCAAATATCTAAGCGACATCTTTTGAAACATCAATAATACGCAAGAAAAAAAATTAGGCGGAAGAAAAAAAAAAAAAAAATAATAATAATTAAAAACCAATTGTTCAGAGAACAATTGAAGGTCTTTCCACTAGTAAAGTTCTATTTTGATATTGAAATATGAAAAATCAGTTTAAAATGTTAGTTCCTATGGCTTTAGGATGTATTAATATGAATTTAGAGCAAAGGTCAAAATCTAGAACGTCCTTTAACCTATGACCTTGACCTCAATTTTAAGGTCACAAACCAAGGACCTTAAATCAAAAGACCCTAGGTCTTTAATATGTTTGGTTAATGAGTAATATCACTTGACGCGTTATTCTAAATGTAAGATGGGCAAAAATTCCCATTTATTGTCTGCACACCCTTTCAACCAGAATATACAAGTAAGGACATGTCGCAACTAACAATTTATGAAAAATTATTTGTGGATATGTCATAACGTATTTGAAAATAAGTGAAAATAAGCCAAAATCAAAATTTAGAATGTGACCTTGACCTTTGACCTTGACCTCATTTTTATCATTTTGGACCAAGGACCTCAAATCTAAAGACCCTATGTCTTTATCACTTATGGTTTACCATTTAGAAATGCATATCACTTAATTAAATGGAAAAGGGGGAATAACTCTCATATGGAGTCTCCGTAAAGCTTCGGTCCAAATGAATATCCTAATCCTGAAGATGTAACGAGCAATTTGGTAAAATAAATTTGTCGTAATCTTTAACGGTTGAGAAGGAGTAGTGGCCACAAGAAAAACAGTGTTTGGGGAGATAACTCTTACAACGTATAGTATTTTGTTATGCAGTTGTAAATTTTTAAAGCGTATAAACTATACGATACCATATTCCAAATATCTAAGCGACATCTTTTGAAACATCAATAATATGCAAGAAAAAAAATTAGGCGGAAGAAAAAAAAAAAAAATAATAATAATTAAAAACCAATTGTTCAAAGAACAATTGAAGGTCTTTCCACAGGTAAAGATCTATTTTATTATCAAAATACTAAAAATCAATCTAAAATGTCAGTTCATATGACTTTATAATGTATAAATATGAATTTAAAGCAAAGGTCAAAATATAGAACGTCCTATTAACCTTTGACCTTGACCTCAATTTCAAGGTCACCAACCAAGGACCTCAAACAAAAAGACCCTAGGTCTGTTATATGTATGGTTAATGAGTTATATCACTATAGGCATGATTTTAAATATAAGATGGGCGAAACCTCTCATTTATTGTTGACGCACCCTTCCAACCAAAATTTATAAGTTATAACATGTCGCAACTCACAATTTAGTAAAACGAATTTGTCAATATCTTTCACGGTTGTTGTAAATAAGAGAAAATAAGCCAAAATCAAAATCTAGAATATGACCTTGACCTTTGACCTTGACCTTATCTTCATTTTTTTGGACCAAGGACCTCAAATCTAAAGACCCTAGGCCTATATCACTGATGGTTTACCAGTAAGAAACGCATATCACTTATATCAAATGCATAAGGGGAAATAACTCTCATATGGAGTCTCTGGATAGCTTCGGTCCAAATGAATATTCTAATCCTGAAGACTTAACGAGCAATTTAGTAAAATAAATTTGTCGTAATCTTTTAAGGTTGCGAAGGAGTAGTGGCCACAAGAATAACAGTGTTTGGGGAGATAACTCTTATAACGTAAAGTATTTTGTTACGCAGTTGTAAATTTTTAAAGCGTATAAACTATACGACATCATATTCCAAATATCTGAGCGACATCTTTTGAAACATCAATAATACGCAAGAAAAAAATTTAGGCGGAAGAAAAAAAAAAAAAAAAAATAATAATTAAAAACCAATTGTTCAGAGAACAATTGTAGGTCTTTCCACTAGTAAAGATCTATTTTGATATTGAAATATGAAAAATCAGTTTAAAATGTTAGTTCTTATGGCTTTATGATGTATTTATATGAATTTCAACCAAAGGTCAAAATGTAGAACGTCGTTTTAACCTATGACCTTGACCTCAATTTCAAGGTCACAAAGCAAGGACCTTAAATCAGAAGACCCTAGGTCTTTAATATGTTTGGTTAATGAGTAATATCACTTTACACGTAATTCTAAATGTAAGATGGACAAAAACTCCAATTTATGGGCTGCGCACCCTTTAACCAAAATATACAAGTAATGGACATGTCGCAACTAACAATTTATGAAAAAAAAATTGTCGAAATGTCATACGGTATTTGAAAATAAGTGAAAATAAGCCAAAATCAAAATTTGGAATATGACCTTGACCTACTTTTTATTTTTTTGGACCAAGGACTTCAAATCTAAAGACCCTATGTCTCTATCACTTATGGTTTACCATTTAGAAATGCATATCACTTAATTAAATGGAAAAGAGGGAATAACTCTCATATGGAGTCTCCGTAAAGCTTCGGTCCAAATGAATATCCTAATCCTGAAGATGTAACGAGCAATTTGGTAAAATAAATTTGTCGTAATCTTTAACGGTTGCCAAGTAGTAGTGGCCACAAGAAAAACAGTATTTGGGGAGATAACTCTTACAACGTAAAGTATTTTGTTACGCGGTTGTAAATTTTTAAAGCGTATAAACTATACGATATCATATTCCAAATATCTAAGCGACATCTTTTGAAACATCAATACTACGCAAGAAAAAAATTAGGCGGAAGAAAACAAATAATAATTAAAAACCAATTGTTCAGAGAACAATTGTAGGTCTTTCCACTAGAGAAGATCTTTTTTGATATTGAAATATTAAAAATCAGTTTAAAATGTTAGTTCCTATGGCTGTATGATGTATTTATATGAATTTAAAGCAAAGGTCAAAATCTAGAACGTCATATTAACCTATGACCTTGACCTCAATTTCAAGTTCACAAACCAAGGACCTTAAATCAAAAGACCCAAGGTCTTTAATATGTTTGATTTATTAGTAATATCACTTTACGCGTAATTCTAAATGTAAGATGGGCAAAAACTCCTATTTATTGTCTGCGCACCCTTTCAATCAAAATATACAAGTAAGGACATGTCGCAACTAACAATTTATAAAAAATTATTTGTCGATATGTCATAAGGTATTTGAAAATAAATGAAATAAGCCAAAATCAAAATTTAGAATATGACCTTGACCTTTGACCTTGACCTCATTTTTATTATTTTCGACCAAGGACCCCAAATCTAAAGACCCTATGTCTTTATCACTTATGGTTTACCATTTAGAAATGCATATCACTTAATTTAAGGGAAAAGGGGGAATAACTCTCATATGGAGTCTCCGTAAAGCTTCGGTCCAAATGAATATCCTAATCCTGAAGATGTAACGAGCAATTTGGTAAATTAAATTTGTCGTAATCTTTAACGGTTGCGAAGGAGTAGTGGCCACAAGAAAAACAGTGTTTGGGGAGATAACTCTTACAACGTAAAGTATTTTGTTACACAGTTGTAAATTTTTAAAGCGTATAAACTATACGATACCATATTCCAAATATCTAAGCGACATCTTTTGAAACATCAATAATACGCAAGAAAAAAAATTAGGCGGAAGAAAAAAAAAAAAAAATAATAATCAGAACAAATTCAATAGGTCTTTCCACGGAAAGGTGGAAAGACCTAATAATAATCAGAACAAATTCAATAGATCTTTCCACGGAAAGGTGGAAAGACCTAATAATAATAATCAGAACAAATTCAATAGGTCTTTCCACGGAAAAGTGGAAAGACCTAATAATAATCAGAACAAATTCAATAGGTCTTTCCACGGAAAGGTGGAAAGACCTAATAATCAGAAGAAATCCAATAGGTCTTTCCACGGAAAAGTGGAAAGACCTAATAATCAGAAGAAATCCAATAGGTCTTTCCACGGAAAAGTGGAAAGACCTAATTAACAAATGTCAGGACAATTTTTCCATTAACATAAAAAGGATTACGAAACATATATCACTGTCATGACTGTGGTATGTGTTCATTGGTTAGTATTTACGCAATGTTTACTTGTTTGTCTATTCGTTTATTTTATGGTTGACATTTGCTGTTATTTGATTACTATGACATTATGCATTTTGAATAAAGTTTGAAAAATAAACTCTGAAGTGCGAAACAGATAATAAAAAGCGATGATCACGTTAAAAACGATGGTCTTCGCTAAAATACTTAGTTTCCCGCAAAAGTATTTTTGATCGATTATGTATTGCCACATGCAATCTTAAAGCAATAATGATCCTGCTCAGACTAAATAATTCATTTTATTTTATTTTAATTGTAACAGACACCACATTGACTACAGTGAGTGTGTGTATACATTAAGTTCTCTTGACCATGATTCGTTCTTATGTTAGCCTTCATCGAAGGTAAGGGAAGGGTTGGGATCCCGCTTACATGTTTTACCCCGACCCATTATGTATTTTGTGCCTGTCCTCAGTCAGGAGCCTGTATTTCAGTGATTGTCGTTTGTTGATGTTTTAAATATTTCTTTTTTGTATATTTTTTGTACATAGATTAAGTCGTTCGTTTTCTCGTTTGAATTGTTTTACATTTGTCATTTTGTTATTTCTTGGTCTTTTATAGCTGACTATGCGATGTTGAAGGTCGTACGCTGACCTATTGTTAATTTCTGTGTTATCTGATTTCATGTGGAAAGTTGTCTCATAGGCAATTATACCACATCTGCTTTTTTATATTTACTTATAAAAAAGAAGATGTGGTATGATTGCCAATGAGACAACTATCCACAATAGACCAAAATGACACAGACATTAACAACTATAGGTCACCGAACGGCCTTCAACAATGAGCAAAGCCCATACCGCATAGTCAGCTATAATAGGCCCCGATAAGATTTACTCCATATGTTTTTAATTATTAGTGTTTCTGATTGTAAGGGCAGTCGGAAAAACAAAAGTTTTAGAATCAGCTTTAAAACGTTTTGGTTAGATGTGTATGGCAAATGCATTGCTCTCTAGATTGGGGCTAAGTTTCTTACATACGTTAGATTTGAATATACGATTTTTGTTGTGTGACAATGCATGTATTTTTGTGCTGTTTTAAGTGCTGTCCTACGTTGTTTTACGTCTTGGTTTTTATTCTGTGGTAAGTTACCACTTCGGTGTTGACATGAACATCAATTATATAGACGTGTTTTTTTTAAATTATTTTACTGTTTGAAAAAGTACGAATTATTTGTAATACTAAGGATTTTCTTATCCCAGGCATGGACAACCTTAGTCGTATTCGGCAACACTTTTTGGAATGTTGGGTCATCAGTGCTCTTTGTCCGATTTTAATTTTAATTTTTGTATTTCTCTGTCCGTAATGGTCTTGCATTTATTTGTACTGTAGTCCTCTCATTTTTGGTTCGGGTTCGTTTTGATCACGGTTGAGTTTTCCAAATCGTGGTATGTGTTTTGTGCACTCTTGGTTGTATTTTTATCTTTTATTTTTTTTATGTGCCATATGGTGGTGTCAGTTTAATTTTTGACTGATGAGTTTGACTGTGTCCTCGAATATTCCCTTTGTTCTCTAAAAAGATTTATTATGAATGGAACTATTGACAAATATATTCTCATGCAAATGTTCTTCTCTTTTAAAACAATTAGTGTTTCAAAACAAGTATCACTTACAGAAATCATGACGCCTATTTCAATATAGTAGAAAGATCTGATAATTGTGTATATATCGCAATGGACTTTTTGGATGAAACAAACTTAAAACGCATTAAACACAAATTGTTAAAAGTGATAGTACATAAGTTTGATAACAGTTTTATTTTTAAGTATGTGAATCTTGACAACATATTCTCTGTATAGAATATTATCTAATTATTTTGTTGATGAATTGTGTTAACAAGCTGCTTTTAAATTGTAATGTAATTTGCTCCCACTGAAAACGAAATTGTTATCATATGTAAAATCAGCATTTCATCCATCTATCAAATTTACGTGCATAACAAGGCAATCCTGACATGTTCTTTTCAAAGTTGTCATATGTTACCACTATGTTGTATGTGTTATAATTGAGATGTGTGTTATGGTATCAATTAATATAATGTTGTATATGTAATAATTGAGATGTGTTTTATAGTATCAATTAATACAATGTTGTATATGTAATAATTGAGATGTGTTTGATGGAATCAATTAATACAATATTGTATATGTAATAATTGAGATGTGTTTTATGGAATCAATTAATACAATATTGTATATGTAATAATTGAGATGTGTTTTATGGAATCAATTAATACAATATTGTATATGTAATAATTGAGATGAGTTTGATGGAATCAATTAATACAATGTTGCATATATTATAATTGAGATGTGTTTTATGGAATCAATTAATACAATATTGTATATGTAATAATTGAGATGTGTTTTATGGTATCAATTAATACAATGTTGCATATATTATAATTGAGATGTGTTTTATGGAATCAATTAATACAATATTGTATATGTAATAATTGAGATGAGTTTGATGGAATCAATTAATACAATGTTGCATATATTATAATTGAGATGTGTTTTATGGTATCAATTAATACAATGTTGTATATGTAATAATTGAGATGTGTTTTATGGAATCAATTAATACAATATTGTATATGTAATAATTGAGATGAGTTTGATGGAATCAATTAATACAATGTTGTATATGTAATAATTGAGATGTGTTTTATGGAATCAATTAATACAATATTGTATATGTAATAATTGAGATGAGTTTGATGGAATCAATTAATACAATGTTGTATATGTAATAATTGAGATGTGTTTTATGGAATCAATTAATACAATATTGTATATGTAATAATTGAGATGTGTTTTATGGTATCAATTAATACAATGTTGTATATGTAATAATTGAGATGTGTTTTATGGAATCAATTAATACAATATTGTATATGTAATAATTGAGATGAGTTTGATGGTATCAATTAATACAATGTTGTATATATTATAATTGAGATGTGTTTTATGGTATCAATTAATACAATGTTGGATATGTAATAATTGAGATGTGTTTTATAGTATCAATTAATACAATGTTGGATATGTAATAATTGAGATGAGTTTGATGGAATCAATTAATACAATGTTGTATATGTAATAATTGAGATGTGTTTTATGGAATCAATTAATACAATGTTGTATATGTAATAATTGAGATGAGTTTGATGGAATCAATTAATACAATGTTGCATATATTATAATTGAGATGTGTTTTATGGTATCAATTAATATAATGTTGTATATGTAATAATTGAGATGTGTTTTATGGAATCAATTAATACAATATTGTATATGTAATAATTGAGATGAGTTTGATGGAATCAATTAATACAATGTTGCATATATTATAATTGAGATGTGTTTTATGGTATCAATTAATACAATGTTGCATATATTATAATTGAGATGTGTTTTATGGTATCAATTAATATAATGTTGTATATGTAATAATTGAGATGTGTTTTATTGTATCAATTAATACAATGTTGTATATGTAATAATTGAGATGTGTTTTATGGTATCAACTAATATTGGACAATCAACTATAAAGTACATATACGATTGTCTTCATTACGATTTATTTCAAACGGTATAAAATAGTAAGTAGACTACCATACTTCAATCTTCAGATCACAATTATGATTGTAGAAATGCTGATTCATCACTTATTGGCTTTACAACTGTTTTCATCTGAGCATCACTGATGAGTCTTATGTAGACGAAACACGCGTCGGGTGTATTAAACTATAATCCTGGTACCTTTGATAACTATTTTTTAATGAATGTATGTGTAATTATCTATATTTTAAGAAAAAGCACAAAAATAGCTTTCAATTTTCTTAGCTTCGTAAATAAAACATTGCAATGTACAAGGACAAGGAAAGAACTAAATTATCATTTATATAACTAAGCATCTTTCGTTGAATTGTTTATTAACCACAGGCCAAGCGCCTCACAATCCTAATCGAAAAAGGTAATTTGAATGCTGTTATTAAGTCACGTATACGGAAGATTAAGTGATTATAGTCTGATGTAAGCCCTGTATTTGTCGTGAAGACATGATCAATTTTAAAATGTTGATACGAAATTTAAAAAGAGAAAAGTATTACTGCTTTGTTGTTGCATTTAAAATTGTCATGATTTAACATCAGGAGAGGAAAATGCATTTATGTTTTATCATTTGAATTTACTTTTATTTTCATCAATATGACTCTGTTATTTTCTTTTGTTTCCATTTTCGATTGCATTAGTAAAAAGAAAAACCACAAAATACCGAACTCGTAGGGAAATTTCAATACGGGAAGTCTCAATCCTGTTTTGGTTCATACATTTCCTGATGTAGGAAATATTGGACTCTACATAGCATAAAGTGTTTGGGTATCAGATAAAACATAATCACCAACAAAATGTAATACAGACAGTACAAAACGACAACCACATAGTCTCACGCACTTAATTTAACATGATGATAGGGAAAAAAGTTAAATATAGAAAAAAATTCAAAACGGAAATAAAAATCATAGCACAAAAACTCAAACAAATAAAAGAAAGCAAAAACAAATTTCATACTACAGACTTGTATGACATTATATATTGTCGGATTAAAATATGTGTAAACGTATAACAATCCCTTTTTGTGAGTCATGGTATGAAAGTCACTTGGAAAAAGTCAGATATATTAAGCATACGAAAAAATGTATATGGTAACCAGGAACACACTGCTTTTTTTGTATATTTGTATATTTAGATACGTAACTGAAAAATCATCATCGTGTTTTTGAAAGCGTCAGTGGACCTGAATTTTAGATTTTGCATTTTGTTCAAATGGAATAATGGTGAATAATTGTTAGCTCCATCAATGAAAGGTATGAAATTGACACTACAGGTAACAAATATATCTAAATGATGCTTAGTGACACTATTACTTTTTATTAATTGGATGTGTTTGTTTATTATAATCCTGGTACCTTTAATAACTATTTACGCTTGACGAAAGCTAGCTTGGTAATGTCTGCTCTCAAATTGTAACGTCGCTGATAACTTATTAGCAGACATTGTGACTTTGCTGATATTGCCTGCTCTTGTCTCAATGTCGTCATACGAAAGTTACGGAGCGACTGAGCATGGTGATAAAGACGTACTCATAACTGTTTTTCATCTTTTCTTCCTCTAAGTAGCTAATTGCAAATACAGTGTTTTTAACGTTAATATTACACTTTTGATTAATTGGAAATCGTTTAAACCGGGCTAATTTTGTATGTGTTCCCACTCTCTAGATTCTGCATTTTAACTCTAATTAATAGTTCACAAACTGTGCATGCTAATTCAGTGGATTTATTATTGTTTTGTATATGTTTCACGCATGGCTTTATCCACATGGATTATTTTATGAAATATTAGATCTCCATATATTGACAGTAAATCACTCTGGTTCATAAGTTTATTGCACTTTTTCAGGTTTCAGCAATACTTGATGTCGGTCCGTCACCGACCCTTTGTTTTCTACCTAATAACAAAATAAATTACCCTAAAACTCAATCGAATCCAACCATTTTTGGTTTTGTACACTGCAGTACCATTGTTCATGAGATACATACACTTCCATGAAACCTATTGTCTGGACAATAGAAAAATGCATGTCTTGGCCCTTCTTTTTTTTTACATATCTTTGAAGAAATCAACCAAAACTCAATTTAAGCCTTTTCTTTATGATATTAAACGTCGTGATACAATTAGAGAGAGATCCCTACACTTGCACACAAGTTAGTGTACGGAATCTACAAACCATAAGCAATAAGAATAAAAAGTTAGATTTTATAACGAGCCAACAAAACATATTATACACGTAATTGTATTGCAGGTGGCATATCAAACAGTATTTATGCGAGAATATGTCAACGCTTTCGGTATTTTTTTTTAAGTAAAAAAGCGAACTTCGAACTACACCAGCATGTCATAATTGATATCAAACTGTATTGTGACACGCGACTCCTACAGCAATATAGAAAAGAACATAACATTTTAGACAGAATTATTCTGTTTCACCAGTATGCAAAACATATTGTCTCTTTTAGTTTCTTGTCTACATTTTTGTTGCCTATGGGAATAACTATATAGGTCGTGATTTATCATCATAATCTTCTCATTTGATTCCAAGACAAAACACATTTGTTGCAGGTTTACAGTCAAAGGATTAGCACATTGACCTATCACAAGCGTCCAGACTACGAACAATTTCATCGAGACAAGAATAAGTACTATATATATGAACATAGAATTCTAGCTGACTATACAACCTTTCTAAGACAGACGACTCCAGATTTCCTTCAATTAGCAATGACTAATGATGCGTCAACTGTTTAATAGAACTCAGTGGTACGAGTTTATCATTCTCAATGATATTTTTAAAATAGTTGGTTTTATAAAATTTTTAAATTATTTTTCTATCGCATCGCAAGCAATGAGAAGTCATGAATATTGCAGTTGTCAAATAGTTCGTTTATATGTAGTGTGAAGTTTTTTTGTTTTTTTTTGCATTTCAATGTATCTGTTTGTTTGTTGTGTTCCCCTGATAGTTGATGTGTTTCCCATTGTTTTTTTTTCACTCGGATTTTTTTTGCTGAATCGATTTATGACAATTGGACAACAATAAACTATTGTTGATTTTAATTTTTACATTTTTGTAATGAAAAAAGATGCAAACAATGAGCTTTGCATAAGGAACATTAAAAAAAGTCTGGCGCTGCTGTTTTTATTCACAATAAGATATGTGTTAAAGACATAAAATTAATGTTTAAATGTATCGAATAAAGTAAAATCGCAAAAATACTGAACCCCGAGGAAAATTTCAAATGTAAAGTCACTACCCAAATGGCAAAATCAAATGATAAAACATACTGTCATATTACTGACTTTGTCCAGAATTTCAAATTAAGGAAAAAGTGGATTGAACATTTTTTTAATAGCGCTAAACCACTCACTTGTACAAAAATGAATGACAGTCGCATGAAGTTCAATTACATTTTTAACGATGCGTGAACAAAATAGACATAATATGTAAAATTGTCACAATCTCAATTGGATAAAAAAAAAATAACTAAAAAGCACAAAAAATCATCTATCGTACGACGCAGGAGATCCTAGAAAACCAAAAATCGGTTATAATCTCCTTTGATGTTAATCCAAAGGATGAAGACCAGAATCTTCCGTCCTTATATTGGATTACTAATTCACAAAAATCCTACGTAAAGGTATATTGCAGGTTCTTCCAAGTTTTCCACTAAACCCCTTTCTAAAGTTTTTGCAGCAATACTCAGTGCAGTCAAAGAAGAACTTCAGAACTAGTCCGAAACGGCATATTCAGAAAGTGGTGTTAATCAGATGTGGATACTGAAAAATTCAAAAGTTATTTGTGAATAAACAATCGCAATCATTAAAACATTGTACCAACATTAAAACCTTTGACTTTTCAACTATTTATACCACTATTCCACATACTAAACTTAAAGCTCGACTAAAAAAAAACTCGTCAGCTTATGTTTCTTTAACAAAAAGGGCACTTGACGTTTTAAATATCTAGTTTTTGGCTGTGAAAAATCATACAGAGTCAAGGAAAACATACACCGAAGAAGATACCACTGTCATGCTTGACTTTTTAATTGACAACATTTTTGTTGAATTTGGAGGTTTGGTCTTCCAACAGATTTGGAATCCCAATGGGTACCGATTGCGCTCCTCTACTTGCAGATTTGTTTTATATTCCTATGAAGCAGATTGTATCCAAGGGATTGTACAGAAAGGAGGAAAGAAATAAGCCCTGTCTTTTAATTTTACCTTTCGGTATATTAATGATGTACTGTCTTTTAATAATAATAGATTCAGTGATCACTTACATTTAATATATTCAAGTGAACTTGAAATTAAATATACTACCGACACAGACTAATCTGCTTCATATTTAGACCTTTTTCTCGAAATGGCTACTGATGGTAGGTTGAATACCAAAATTTATGACAAACGCGATGATTTTAATATTCCTATAGTCAACTTTCAATTTCTGTGTAGCAACATCCCAGCGGCACCAGCATATGGAGTATATGTGTCTCAATTGATACGCTACTCTAGAGCTAGCTCAAAGTACGTTGATTTTGTTGAACGAGGAATACTGCTTGCTTTCTCAAAAGTTGCTAAGACAGGCATATGAATCAATCAAATTAAGGTCATCACTCAAGAAATTTTACGGTCGCCATCATGAGCTGATTGGCCATTATGACAAAAATGTGTCAAAAATCATATCTGATATTCTTCCTCAGTCATAATAACCTTCCATCATTACCGAACTGAACAAAGAAATAACACGACGGGTACGAATACGGTGCAGAAAATGTTTACCCTTCCGGAGCACCTGATTTCACTCCCGATTTTAGTGGAGTTCGTTTTGTTTCTTATGCATATTTATTTTTTGGAAAATTAAGGATGCATCTATTTGATTGAATGAGTAATAATTTGATTCTGTTCGTCCGCAATGTCTTGTTCTGAATGCATTGTGCATATAAAAGAATCGGAAACATATTACATAATAGTTATATTTTGCTCAAATTTAGTTTCTATAATATGGATCGATATCAAGTAATAGACGAATATATCCTTTCATAGGAATGCTTTTCTTTTTCTAATGACCTAGGAGTGGTACTATAAAACATACCTACTTACAACTATTTGAATGTTGGTTTTCATTTGTTATGTTTCAATATGTTGAATAATATACTATTGTGTGGTCATTGTTTAATGAACCTTAAATTACTTTCGATTTGGCTGAAATATATTGTTTTTCATAAAACAAAGTTTCAAAGCGTTCTAAA